>JAHWXV010140894.1:0-18461 GCA_024586415.1 Phrixothrix hirtus
GTAAAAAGCAAAGTGAGAAAAGAAACGAGCTTTATGTGTGCCGAGTGCGACGTTCCATTGTGCGTGGTTCCTTGTTTTCAAAAGTTTCATACAATAAAAACTTTTAGATGTTTATTTTATATTCTTTGTTTCTTTTTTTTTTTAGTTTTTGTAGTTTATTATTTAAAAAAAAATTTTTTATTTTTGGGTTTCTTGCTTATTATTATGTTTTCTTCCATTAAAAATGTCAAAATAGCATTTATTCATAATTAAACACTTTTTTAAAGATTTACAACAAAAATTATTGAATAAAAATATAGCCGCAACCAGGTATCGGGCTGCTCGGAGAGCTTGTAGCAGTTAAAGGGTTAAAATATTACCAGAAGACATGAAAGCAGGCGATTTCGATAGCTACGCAGTTTCGAAATATCATGAAATTATTAGTGACCCAAAGTTTACCATAGAATCTGTGGGAACAGTGGCTGTATCTTATTGGAAGGACATATTAGGTTAATTATGCACTGCTGTACGCAAAAGCGTCTCGACTATGACCCGATACCGCTCAATGGCGACCGTTATTACATCATTTCCAGTTTCAAAAATATTAGGCTCCATGATCCTTTTGACGTTACACCACGTTATCTGTACGTTTGAGAGGATTCAAATCATGTTGTTCAATAGCCATAGGAATCTCCAAATTCCATCGCCAACAATTCCGCCTATTAACAAAACTATTGAAATAAAAATGAGGATCATCACATTATTAATTTATGAACAAATCCGCTTGCAATTTATTTGAGTACATGTGCAAATCATCTATAACTATGCAAAGTAAGGACATCAGAAACCTCAACTGGTTAGAATATTTGGGAATCAATATGCCTGGTTCTTGTTCAAGACTGCCTGGCACAGGTTTATGATTAATTACAAACGGATTTGTTGTAGTCTCCGATTATAGCAATTGACTCGTTGATTCATATTGCCCAAAACGTTGAATTAACCAAAGCATCATAAAGTCTAATGGTGATTTCTGGAATTTGGGTGCGAATGATTAATTGATCAAGTCTAAAATAAAGTTTCACTTTGGTTCTTTCTTCAGTTTTATATTTACTAATAGATAATTTCTAGACGTTTTCCTAAAAAGAAAAAGGAATATGTGTTTAGATGTAAAAATATAGTGGTTTTAAATCATTAGGTGTTTTTGAGACACCTGTATAATGTATGCTTCGAGTGAAGGGCTTTAGTTTACTTAAACGCTGAACTAACTATTTACATCGAAATTAATGTGACATAATTGATTTATCAGTGTTACGAAATAAATATTAGTTAATACTAGTTTGGTTAAAAATTGTATGGAGTAATTTTAAAATTACTATTGTGGTATTTCTACATTGGCATTACAAAATGTAATACGTCCTATCAAAACTGATTGTGCATATTTGTATTCTTAGTTAATCCAAGTGACGGCTTTTTCGTTTATATTCAGACACATGGATTTAATTAATTTTTACTTTCTCTTACCTATATGAAATATAATATAGAGAAAGTATTGTTTTCGTCCAAAATTTTTGATGTCGAAATTTTAGTGGAAATGCACGTTTTCAGGTCCCCTGAATCCGAACAAACATGTTTTAGCAATTGGTCTGTGTGTGTACGCGCGCGCGCGTGTATGTGTGTGTGTGTGTACGTGCGTACGTGCGTACATGTGTACGTGTGTACGTGTGTACGTTTGTACATGTGTACGTGTGTACGTGTGTGTGTGTGTGTGTGTGTGTGTGTGTGTGTGTGTGTGTGTGTATGTGTGTGCGTGCATGTGGTCGTGCGAAGGAGCGTTAATGCGCGCATGCGCGTGTGCGTGTGTAAGTGTGTGTATTGCATTGAAAGAGACCTCGTTTTTTGAGATTTTCTCGAAATCGGCTATAACGATTTTTTTTAAATTTTATATTTAAATTTTTTATCTTCTGAAAATGAGATGTCAAGAATTTGGTTAAAATCTAACGACCAGAAGTACCACTTTACTCTTGTCATTTTTTGGTTTTTCGAGATTTCCTCGAAATCGGCTCATACGATTTTATTTTTATATCTCATACTTAAATTTTTCATCTTCTGCACATGAGACGTCTTGAAATTAGTTAAAATCTAATGACCAGCAGTGCCGATTTATTCTTCAGTAACTTGGATGGGTGTCCGTTACAATTATTGTTTCCAAAATAAACGTAAATAATAATATAATCATTTGTGGACACAATTTCTAGATCTATGTGCGTAAGAAAACGTCGTGTTTTGTCTCACATCACATATTTACAATAGTTCCTATAGTTATTTCTAATTGAGTAGGATTTTAAAAAAATATGCAGGAATTTTTATGAACATTATGTTCCTAATATTAAGGTCAGCCGAATTACGCAATAAACGTTATATGAACTCTTAAAGATAAAATACTCATTATTAGATATAAACTAACCTGAAAATTTAACATTTTTTAAGAATAAAATTGAAGTGTTTCACATTAGTGATTCTTTTCGAATTTATAAAAGTGTATTAACTATTGAGCCTTACTTTTTTTACACTCTGTATTTAGTTATACCCGTAAATAGAAATAGTTTAAACATTGAAAATATGCCTAAATTATTTAAAATTTGGAGCACTACAATTGAATTAACTTAAAATTATTGAAATAGTACTTTACAGCTGCAAATATTTTCTCTTCTAATTGTAATACATACAAAAGCTTAAAAGTTTTTTTGGCAATACATTGGGAGCTTACATCGCCTTAAAACCGCAACGTAACTAAATAAGCTCGACTTTGTTTTTCCAAAAATAGTAATAAGGAAAACGACAATTCTTATAGAATCATTAAATGAAATTTTGCACAGCAATACATTTCTTCATGCTGACATTTCACAAATCTTTTCCAACGTACCTAATGTATGTGTAATGAGATAGCATTAGTATTGGATTTAGGTCCACTTGTAATACTTTAATAAGCTTATGTCAGTATAAAGTGTTCACGTACATATTCAACATCTCCGCTTCGTGTAACTTGCATTAAGCCACTTACAGATTTATGATATCAAAGGAAAACTTGAATTGCAATAAGTACACAATAAATTTGACACATAGATTTTATACATTAACGTACTTTAAAATATTATACAACTGTCAATACAAGCCTAGAGCACTATTACTTTATTGGGATCTGCAACCGAGTCCTACAAGTTGCAGGTTGAAAAATCCTTCATGTGCATTAGTACTATGTGGTGAACAGAAACCTTACATGGATCCCGCATATATGCAAATTTATATTTCAAACTTTAAATTGTTGTCTTTATGGCACAGTATATCAGGTAACTATATTTAATAATGACATTAAAATCGTACGCATTCATTGTAGGTGTTATGTTAAAGATTTCTACAAAATGTAATTAAATTTGTGGTAATAAATATATAAATCTAACATTAGGAAAAATATCCTGAAAATTATTCTATTCAAAATAAAATAAAAATCAAATTATTTAAAAAATTTGGAAACCATGACCAAAATATTCTAGTAAAATTGCATTGCATTATGCCTAAATAATTTTAAAGCCGGTTAAATCATGAGGCATATATAAAAATTCCAATGATGGGCAATGCAATTTGTGACATATACTTATTGTACTTCTGCCCATTATTAATGCCTTCATAAACGCCATTTGTGGCCATAAAAATTTTTTTGTTGAACTAGTCCAGCAAATGTGACTTTTGGTTTTCAGCACTAACCTGACATCCAATCTCTTACTTCCAAATTAACGCAGGAGCAAGTTTTTTAAAATTTACTACTTGTTACTCACGTAACGATTTGGTAAATTGATATTACGTAGAAAATTAGAGAAATGCTCTTAATTAATACTACCAACTAAGAAAAATGAAATTCTCAGTATTTAGCATTTTTTCAAAATGCGGATAAAACTTGTTCATAAATTCATACAATTCCACAAGTCACTCCAGAATTATTTATTATACACCATTGCGTTGGCATCTGCCATTGGTGAAAACAAAATTTCTGATTATCAACCGTCAGTGCCCTAAAAAGTTTAGCCGTTTTACGCTTTACATTATCAATATTTTCAAAATGAGTCCCTTTAAGCTTGCTTTCTATCTTAGGAAATAAAAGGAAATAGCATGATAAGATCAGGTAAATATAAAGGGTCCTGGAGCATGATAATCATCTTGAACGCCAAGAATTGCTCCACAGATAAAGTATTAGAAATAGAAGCGTTATCCTCATGCAACTTCCATCTATTCAGCCGCAACTCAGGTCTCTTTTTCCTGACTCATTCCCTCAATTTTTCTAATCTCTCTATAATAGTGCTGGTTAGCAGTCTGACATTTATCAAGCCATTCAACTAACAAATACCCATAACATTGAAAAATCAGCGCTTTACTTACTCTGAGAGAGTCCAACGTCCTCCAGAACAGGAATGGCCGTTTAGTTTGTGGGACGTATTGAAAGAGTTACGTTTCATACCACGTAATAATGAAATTCAAAATACTGGATACCACTTAATTTTATCCAACAAGTCAGCATAGTTTAAACCTCGGGACTCCTGATTCAATATAAGATTCTTAGGAACAATTTTAACATAAATTATTCAAATATTTATCTAGTTGTGAAAAATATGCTATCATCTTCGCTATGGATATTTAATATGTTATCGATTATTCTTATGCTCAAGCAACTGATTTTTCTAACAAGTTTTTAAACCTTTTCGATATTTCCATTAGTTTCCATGAATATCAGGCGTCGGGATTTTATCGTTCTCAATTTCTTCTCTGCGTGCAGTAAACTTCCTATGCTTCTCAAAAGTATGCATTTGAGATATTGCACTTTAACGTCAAATGCAAAAACATAAAATCGGAGGGTCTATTCCGGCACAAAAAGTTAATTTTAATTTTGCCCAAAACTAACAACAGCCGAAGAACTATGATATCTTAATCTTTCGTAGGCCTGAAAGTAAAAAAAGGAAATGATCAGTAAATGTTAGCTGTATAAATAAATTTAAACATTAAAACAATTAAATTATTCGTTTAATAAACATAATCAAAAAGTTTCAACAAATATAAATAACAAGTTGCTATACAGTACGTATTACATAATTCTAATCCACTTAAATGATTTTCTAGCATTAACTATTTATGACAAAATGCAAATTGCTGGCACAATACGGCCATAATCCGCTTTAAAAACATTGATAGAATTAGCTTAAACGGGTAGCAATATTCTTTTCAAACGAAGAGGCTGCAATATCAGCGTTATATGAATTTTCTTAAACCGAGACGGCTCCTGGTGGAGACTTCAAAACGGCATTAGAATCTTAAGACTCGTTCAAGTAGAATTTTGTTTTCTAAGTAATAATAGAAACCATCTCTAAAAGGGGATATAGAACAAAAATTGCTATCTGAAATTTTCGAGAAAAGTTATAAAAGAAAACGTACCTGAAAGATTCCTTCAAACAGGGGTTCTATATAAAAAATAATAACTACAAATTCTTTTGCTGTTAAATTAAATGCTGCGAGCCAACTAGTAGCATTAAATAAAAGTTAAAATTCACAATTTAAATTGGACCAATGTCGACTTCCGCAAATGCTTGCTCAAAAAATGCATGCGGCCATTCATCACGGTTAAAACCTCGAACCGCGCAGTTCCGAATTAACTTGATAAAGAATATAAAAATTAGGTTTAAACTACCCTCTATATTTCCCGATAACTATTAAGCAATACAAAACTAAAATAAGCTTCGAAAAGAACCATCGTTGGTAATACTAATATGAAGGCACTAATTAAAACAAAACACATCTGGGACAAAATAGACATTGCCGTACGAATTAAATCTTAAGAACAAAAATAAATTAGAAAGTTACTTCCACTTTAAATATTAATACATCCATAATGTTTCATAATATGGAAAACTAGTCAGGGCGCACGGGCTAAATTCTAATGATCAAAAATAATAAATTAGAAACTGCTTTTTACACGAGTATCAAATAAGGTATACGCAAATGACCGCAAAAAGAAACTAAACTATCTTTAATATTGGCCGTAAAAAAATAAACGGTACGGCTTTTCCAATGCGTAACAAATTCCCTTTATGAACTCCCATGAGTTCAGGAAAAGTTTCAGTAGCAGTTTTGCCAAGTTTTATTAATACCTCAATAGTTTATTTTTTGAGCTCATCGTATTCTTGTGAAAACACAAAACACAAGTGTAGATATACCTCAATAATCTAGTCCCTAATTAAAATATTGAACAGTTCTAAATTTTAACATTTAACCGATGGAGTAACCACTTCTGCAATAGGTGTACATATTTGACAGCACGATTCGGAAATGAACGAAGTAATGCAGCAATGCACAAAAATTTTTCAGCATCGCATAGGCAATGCTATAAATGTCTGGTAATGTGTCGGAAATGCCGAAAATGATGACGAATGCTATGTAACAATACAGCATTCTTAGCTTGTTTATACGCGCAAAATTAATGAATTTGGAAGTAAAGCCGACGGTAGCAATAAATGTTATTATTTGTTTGTGTGCATGAAAAATTAATACGTATTCAAATGTTTTTACTGCGACTTCTTGTGATAATAGTTAACGTCAAACTAACTGTAGGCGTTCCTTGCTTCTTCGTGTATATATTCCAACTTTTACGCCTGGCTCGTCATCGTTCCGTTCTACATCTCTTGTGGTTGGCCGATTTTGAATTTAGCTTTTTTTTAATTTCACTATTTGTGTTGTTTGTCTTGTGATTTATTTTTGGGTCTTTTTTGTTTACGATTAAATGCTTCCATATTCTATTTCTATAGAGAACGCCAAAGTCCTCGTTAACATAGAAAATTACAATAGACAAATAACTACATAAGCAATAGAAACAAAAAAAGGCCTTTCTAGGAGTATTACTAGGGACCATTATCAGATTAGGTTGTAGATATTCCTTTGGGGGTTATACATGTAGGAATCAACAATATCAAGACCAACGAAGCGATTTTATTTGTGGTTAGAAAGTAAATACATCGTAAATGAGTCCTGCGATATATAACGGAGAGCAACATGTTAGGTGTTCGAGATGCAAAGAAGATATAGTTTTGCTGTGTCAAATTTGTTCGTTGATAGTCCTTTCCAATCTAACCACGATTGAAATTGGTATTTTAAACCAAATCCTAAGACATTTCTAAGGTTTGGATCTTTTATATTAACATGCCGTGTCATCCTTTGACTACTAATACTATTAAGATAATTTTTCTATAATTTTTACAGTTTCCTATAGTTTTGCAGTTTTCTAAAATTCTAAATGTTATATTGGATTTCTATCACTAGGGTTCCCTACATATATCAAATTTGTAGTTACATCTTTTGCAGTCCTTAACAGGTGCTACTTATCAAGTGAAACATTAACCCTTTCATGTGTTATCCTTTTATGGGGAAATACGATTTTTTTTACATTCCCCTTGTGTATTAAAATCTGTACATTTATTCTAAATTATTCCTAATAATCTATATTGTTTAATATTTTTAAATAAACCAATCATTGGTTAATATTTAATTTACTTCATTCTTAATTATTTTAAGGAAGTAAATGCTTCCAGTTACATATTTTGTAGATTTAGTTTATAAAAGTATATAACGATTATTTGAATTTACTTTTGGTTGTTGCTTATTCTGTAAATCCGCCAGCCAGATTTGATCTAATTTCTGTGATCGTTACAACTGCAGGAAGTAAACACTAGCATATGGAAATGATATGGAAGAAGCTACTATTCCATAGATATATTCTATGTCAATAGTAATTAATCGACACAAAAATTGAAAAGTACTACGCTTAAGCAGTTTCAAATAAAACTCTAAAGCCGTTGAATGATTAATGTTTGCTCTACTGATAACACATGCAGCACCCATCCTGCAGAAAACTTTTTCATATCCAAATCATCATGTAAAATTGGAGTCACTTTACCAGTCGACAAATGTAAAGCTTTAACAATTTCACGCAGCTTCATGTTTTCACAATATCAAGCAGTTTTGTTTTCATTTCTGGTGTACGGGCATATGTTTTTTTGCCAAACCACTTAGCATCGCGAACGTTCGTACGACCACAACTAAAATCATTGATCACTTATAAATGATTTTAACTAGCCTCCTACGTGGTTTGTAAATCTATAATTTGATTGTCACAAGGGTAGCTGCTAAAACTATTAAGTTTCTTTTGATAATTAATAGTAACTTTAGTTAATTTACTGTAGTACTAGAATCACTTAGTAGGTAACCTATTTTATTACATTTAATGTTGTTTAATAATTATAACTTTTCAAGTTTTGTTAAGCTGTTTGCATTAACAAATGCTTAGCAAGAACTGTCCATTTGTGGGTAGGAACGGCATAGGGTAATTGAAATCTAGCATGCCACTTCCTAAATACTCGTATATAACGGAAATTTAAAAATTAAGATATTGAACATATTCACAAATGCATGTCCCCCGACTTGAAGGACTGTGCTTCAAAGAGCATAAATAAAGTAAAATTTAGCATAGGATAATGGTTTTTTTAATTGCCTGTCGGTAGCGGACACAACTTAACCAGTACACTTTTATACACACCACAGACGGTTTTGATAGTGGCAACGCGGACTACACCATCGGGTCCCGGATGAACTGTAATTATGCGTCCGAGACTCTATTTCAGCGGTAGTAAGTTTCCTTCATTCACTACCACTAAGGTTCCTATTTACATAGATGTTTGATTTTGCCGCCACTTAGTTCGTGCCTGTAATTCCTTTAAGTATTATTTCATCCACCGTTTCAAAAATGATGGGTGATCTGTTGAACTTGTTGAAACGTTGATAATCTAGCTTGCTTGATTTCCACCAAGTTTGGCTCAAGAACGGCTACTAATATTTCGACCTATCAGAAAATGAGAGGCCGTAAGTGGGTTGAGGTCGCCGGGGTAATTGGATAAAGGGAATAGGGGTCTAGAGTTAATCACAGCTTCAATCTAAGTAGAAATTGTATATAATTCTTCTAAAGTTACCATGGAATTGTCAACTACCCGTTTCAAATGAGATTTGACTGACTCGATGCTCGCCTCCCATAGTCCCCCAAAATGGGGGATGATAACCGCCTTTGTGTACCAAATCAAGAGTTTGCTTAAAATCTAATAAACGGAAGTTCCACTTTATTTTTGTCATTTTTAGATATTTTTTGAATTTTGGTTTTTCGTGATTTCCTTGAAATCGGCTCTAACGGTTTTTTAAAACTTAGTGTATTTCTTAGCTATTTAATTCAGTTTTAATCGAACTAAGCAGTTTCTCTAATATATTTACGAAAACCCAATTAACCGAGTTAAAATCTAATAACTGGAACTGTCACTTTATTCTTGCGACTTTTAAGTTTTTTTGCGATTTTCTCGAAACAGCTACAAATTTCTACAGTTACGATGTATTTAATGCCCTTTTACGTGAATTTAACGGTTTTTCTGAAAAAGTGCGTTGAAGAAGTTATCAGAGTAGATTTCCGGAGTTAAGTAGCCTTTCGCGTGTCCAGTAACTTGGATTGATGACAGTTACAATAATGGTTTCGAAAATAAACGTAAATAATAACTTAATCATTTGTGGACACTATTTGCATATCTATCTGCGTAAAAGGCAGTCGTGTATTGTCTCACATCAGATTTTTTGGAATAATTTAACTAGATATTCTAAAGTATTGGAAAAATGGCGATTTTTTTCAGTGACGTAGAAGTTTTGGGTTAAAATGGTTTCCGATTCCCCACGTATATAACACTGACTTATTCAAAAATAAAGATGTATATTCAAAATCTAAGACAAATCAATGTTAATTTACGCTATGATTTTTTGTTTAAGAGATATTTAAAGTAAGCGATTAATTTTCAAAACTTTAACACCCTTCATCGCCGAAATGGTTGATTTTTGGGTATATCATTGTATAACAATTTTGTGTTATCTTGATGAGTGGAATTTGTCGTTAAAAGGTAGCTACATATTTTTGCAACACCCTGTAGATAAAACATTACAAAATTATCACAAACTGCCACCAAAAAGAGATAGTGCGAAATGTATATAAATATTTTTTCAAATGTTTCGAAGAAATGCAAAATCACCTCAATGAACATCTTAATATATAGAGCGTCCATACTAGTAAACAGCAAATTTGAAACAATTGGTAGTGTAATGGAGAAAATGGCAGAATATTTTAAGATACTAATGAATAATGATCTGTAATACTGTTACTATTAATGAGACCAAATTGTGACGTAAATGCGGAACGCTTGCATCTTAAATAAGATATAAATAAGGTTGCTTTTCCCGTAACTATCCCGCATTAATTTTACAATCTGGTTACTTTAGATACTATTAATAGCAGATGTGAATGCGACATTATACAGATGCACAAGACGACTATTTTGACGAGGATGTTATATTTGTTTAATATAATTTCGTAATCAAGGCAGACTCGTTATTCAATTATCAAACTTCGTATTTCTCTTTGACTAATTCTAAACATTATAAATAAATACTTATCGCTTTAATAACCTCAATTTCTCATATAGCTAACGTAAGTTTAAATTATGATAAAATCAGTTTTGATATAAAGCAAATAAATATTTACATAAATAAAAACTATTTATTTGTTAAGTGTGCACGACCTACTTAGCTTGAATTACGAATTTACCCAAAGTGACATCTGTTGAGGCAACTGAATATTACTATCTTTTTTAATTAATAATAAATTTCGCTGTTAGCGACAATAATGCATCCTTAGCAGTTTACACCCTATTGAAGGATTGCAAACTATGATAGTAATATCTCATTCAAATTAACTGAACTTAGATTACAAACTTTTTATAGTTTTCATTATTAGTTTCGCTCCTTCCAATCCAATATTAGTAATCCTCAATTACATTCTTTTAAGCAACATTTCATTTATAGTGAAAATGCAACACATTTATTAGGATGCGTAGATGTTAATAAGTGAAATCAATGAGTATTAGTTTGCGAAGGTTGTGCTTACAAGTTAGGCGTCATAAAGTTTCGTTCTGATGGAAAAAAAAATAAACTTAGTAAAATATAACAATTTTTATTCTTCAATATAATATCACTTAACTGCAAAGCATTTATTAAAACGAACAATTTATAATTCTATGTCCTTGTAAAAATAATATAAAGTTTTTCCCTCAAAATGTTCTATTACAGCTGTTTGCACCTCACTATCGTCCTAAAAACGACGTCTCCTAAGGTCTTTTTTCAAATTAGATAATAAATAATAAGCAATAGGGTGCATGTCTGGACTATGCGGTTGTTGTTCCAATTTTGAAAGCCGCATTCGAGGTTGGCAGCTTGTGAAATGGCAGCAATATGAACGGGTGCGTTGTTGCGCAATAATCGAACACCTTTTGTCAATTTTCTTAACGTTTTGCACGAATATAGTCCCTTAACTTATGCAACAAAGACACATAATACGTAATGTTGATAGATATGTTGCGCTGCTTAATTTCAATAAGTAAAATATCTTCGCAATCCCAGAATAATGTGGCCATTGCATTTTTCGCTAGCTGAGCGACTTTTGGATAGAGAATCCTAAGATAGAACCATTGTTTCATCTTCTGCAGCAATGAACTCCAACATCGGTTTTGGGTCGTCTCCACACATGTTTAAAAGCGAACGCGCACATTACACTCGAAGTTAGCATTGGAGATCAGATATAAGGCGCGGTATCCATCTTGTATTAACCTTATTCATACCCAAATAGTCATGGATACTTCGACTAATACTTGTTTCAGGAATATTAGCCATAATTGCTACTTCATTCACTTTCAATCGGCGATCTTCTATTATTATTTCTTCAATAGTTAAATTTTTTGACGTGTTATCACGTCAATTGACGCCCGTCGTCTTCAAGAGATTCTTGCCTCAAACGAAGGCCCTTTGCCCACTTTTGTACAGTGTAACATGAAGGATCTAAATCATAATAAACATCGCCTAAACTGTGTTTAGTCTGATTAAGCGTAAGCCCTTCCTTTGTAAAAAATTTTATGAGCGTGCGGTACTTCATTAGAGTAAACATTTTCAGAGACTAGCGTCATTGCCTATTTGGATACTAAAAACTACCACTCTTCGAACCGTAATTTATAGTGTAGGCATCGCACAGGCGCAACTATAACGCAATGAAGTTTGAACACGCTTGATCCCATATAAGCCTATCAAATTGAGGATTTATGGCGCCTACCTCATATAGTTTAAAATAATAGAGAATATATTCTACACAAAAGTATTTATTTCCTTAGTTAATGAAACTTCAATCAAAAATTTAATTAGTCAATAAACAAGCTATATATTAGGAAATCAGCTTAAAAAATAAATAAGTTTTGATAGTGTTGCTATCTATTTCTTTTCAAAATTATACCCACTCTTTAAATAATGATTTTAACTCATCTTTATATTAATATTTTCTGCACACATGATTATACGGTAATTCTTTTTTTTTTTACATATTTATCGTACACTTTTATTTCTCATATATCAAAACTGAATTATTTTACTAACTTAATTTTTAAGTATTAAGTTTGATTATATGTAATACTTATTACACATTCCCAAAAATGCATATTAAGCTTCATACTAACCTATTTTGACGTAAATAACTTTATTAGTTTTAAATTATAACTATTTAAAGT
Source organism: Phrixothrix hirtus (assembly GCA_024586415.1). NCBI lineage: Eukaryota > Metazoa > Arthropoda > Insecta > Coleoptera > Phengodidae > Phrixothrix > Phrixothrix hirtus. Next base: position 12,702 of record JAHWXV010140894.1, read on the forward strand.
TTATTTATGAATTCAATTTTTCAAAGCTCAACATATTCTAAATCCATTAAAAACAAAATATACAGATTATTCTATAAGCAGAAACGTCAATTATAATTTAAGAGTAAGAAAAGAAATCACATTGTCCTTTTTTCCTCAATTATATACAACCCTGTTGATCTAGATCCTGAAGAAAGAATAAATATCGAAAATAATTTAAAAGCTAAAAGAGATCAATATACAATATTGTATAACGTGTAAATAACACAGTATACGTTCTTGTAATGGGTGGTAGGAAATCGAAAAAAGAGCAGAAAGATGGTTTAACTTCTTTTAATATTCCCAGCAGTTGGCAAGATAATACAAATTTAATCTATTGGACTTTGACAATGTTGCATTAAAATTATTTCGGCCGTACCGACCCATATTTTGTTATCTAAGTAATTTCCTGCAACGAGAGAAGGTTTATCGTTGGCAATGGTTATAAATTATAAATGTTATTGAGGGATTAAATGAAAAAGTTCCTGTCTTGAATGAAGTTACGTATAACTGCGATAAATTGTAAGGCCAAAGATATCAAATCTGCTTCGTATATAGGTCTGAATTTCAAAAAATAGTTGGCTATATCCCTATGACAGGCAGTTAATTAACTAGTGGCTAATTTAATGGAAATTTAAAAATTGACCCTTATTAGTGTATAAACTGCTATTATGCCATTTTATACAAGTTAAGCTAGGTTATAATAAATAAAGAACAAGGAAAACAAAAATTAAAATGTTTGAAAGAATAAAATACAAAATTGAAATATGAAACTAAGAGAATATTTTAAATAATATGTAAAATGTAGAAATAAACTTATTTGTATAAAAGGACTTATCAATTAAAAATGTAAAAATGGGAAGTGCGAAATTTAAATTACGCACGTAGCCATGTGCGGAACTATTGCAATGTTAATTTTAATAAAGCATTCCTGGGAAACAACGTACTTAAAGTGTGACGAAGATGTGCGGTGTAAACATAAAGTTGTTCAGATGAACTGCCTTAAGTAAATGAGGCCATTATGCAAATATATTGTTAAAATTGGAATTTAATAAATTAATCGAATTTAAACTGTAAAAACTGGTATAAAACATAAAAATACCAATACAATTAATGGTGATAAATAAACACTAATAATAAAATTCGGGATACTAATATAATTATTTAAAATTGGAACAGAATGAAAAGCACAACAATCTCTTTCGATTTATTACTAATTTATTTACAACCATATGCTAAATCGTAAATTAATAGCGTTGTATTTAGACAATATTCCTATAACGGTATTTGACCTGTTTATAAATGACAAGTTTCCCGACTTTATGGTGCTGCCATCTTTCCTGTTTAGTAAAATTTATAACTGTATGTATTATAATTTATTAAATTAAATTATAACTTAACCATTAGCTTTATGTATTAAACGTTTAGTAGTATATAATAAGAACTACTTCCTAGACAACTCTCGAATAGAAATATTGGTTAGTTGTTGAATTCTCCCCCGACAAAATTTTTACTTCTGCCAATTTTTTTTAGGTATACCGTTAGGTTTTGGACTGTTATTATAAAACATATCTATTTGTATTACTATCTTCTACACTGCGTTTTTTAAAAAGTGAAGCATCGAGATAATTCAGACTTCCCCGCTTATGTTTGATTTTATAAATAGCAGTTTAAATATTAAAATACATATGTACATACGTTATCTATTGGCAAACTTATTTATGAAATTAGCCTTAATTTTTATAAATATGTACAACATATCATTTATCAGATATATAAAAGCAGCAAGTTTAATTTTTACTTCACATTTATTTAATTAAATTAGTGCTTACAGAGAAACGTTGTTGACAACGGTCAACGTTATATTTTAGAACCCAATTTGTTACTTTCGACTCATGTAATAAAACCATTCAGGAGAAACGCTGTACTGTTCCATATGGAAAAAATAGCAGGACACGTGTATTTAAGGTTTTAAATTTACTGGTGAGACCAGTGTGATATCAAACTTAGACATTTAAGGAAGACATATAAACACATTAAAAGAGAATAATAACCAAACTTCCCGAGATAACATTACATAGCTATACTTTGAATCATTTGATAAAATATTCTCCAAGTCTCCACATGTAATGCCTCTTATCACTGCAAATACTCTTGGTAGGTCATCTTCACAATGCATGTCGTATACACTTTATATTAATTGCTTGTAGGAAAGTGAGACATCTGATGACTATATCAGTACTAAACAGCCCAGAATACCTAATAAAAGGCAATTATCACATGATCAACCACAATCTAGGAAAGACTATATCAAAAGTGAACACAGCATAATAAAACAATTTCTTTACTTATAGAACAATTGATTTATTAACCCTTTCTTTATCTATGATTTAAAAATATTCAGTGTTACTTATGCAAAACAGCAAGCTAAAACAATGTTTGGTATTAATTCAGTTAAATGTTTATGTTTTAAAATCTAAACCGTCATTTTAATAAACAAAGCGCTGTTCAATATATACTATGTAGAAGAGTATTTAAAGTGATCTTCTTGTGTTTCGAGATAAGTTTCCATGTATATGTAGAATCCCGTAAAGTGTATGTATTTAGAGAAAACAGTTATATATTCGTAATTCTTCTTTTAAAGATATCTTATGAACTCATTAGAGCGTTTATCATATTACGCGAATTAGAAAATTCTAACTGCAAAACACCTGTAAAAATATAATTAGTCACCAGTTACTTGTAAAACAATTGAATAGTTTTGCTTATGTTATAATATGCTGCTTGATCTTTTATCAAGTAAGTTATTGGGATGTGACTTCCATCAATTGCACCTAATACATTAGAAAATCCTTTCCGTTTATAAATTAATTAATAATTTCTCACAGTCTTGCATCAGAAGGCCAACGATTACATTCCCAAGAAATACATACAAGAATTTTGAACACCTAATAAACATAATTCCATATTTTTCTGCAATAGGCCTACAAACATTTAATTGAACTTGTACAATTGCTCTTTATAATTTTCCATTTACCAATAAATTTCTTGATTAATCAACCTACTTAAAGCTATTAGCAATTGCAGTTCTGAATTGGATGTAGGTTGCCCTATAGCATGTTTATTCTGCATTGCTAAAGAACGTTCTATAATTTGAAAATGCGTATTTACAAATTACAAATGTATAATGTAAATATTAAACAAAATCTAGTACAAATTGGGAACGAAGTTAGTTTCATATACCCATATCTCTAGGTAGGAGCAAATTTTGAAATTTTCAGAATTTGCGTGGCCTTGATGCTTCGCTATTAAAAATACTCACTGAATCACCTGTTACAAGAACATATACTGTTTTCTTTACACCCTGTATAAATTATACTATAATTACAGCATGATACGACTCTGAACATTGAAAATCAATATGACCAATATAAGATAAACGTTTCTGGCTCACCCGGTACATCCATCGGAAAACATTAAAAGATGTACAAGTAACCTTATTCAAAATACATTTATTTTTAGTTCTTGTCAAAAATTTTATTTAGTGACCTTATTCCAAAAGTAAAGCAAAACTTAAATACATAATTCAATAGAGCAATAGCAACCTTAAACAATTCATCCTTCATTTTTACTAAAACTTGTCAATTTTAGATATTTACCAAGTTACTTTATATAATTAATCCAAAAATAATTTATATTTAATAAGCAATAGTGTTAATAAAAGCAAATTCAAATGATTTATAGTAATACAATCGACTACCACAGTTGACGACCTTGCACTTGAAAAAGTACATTAATGGTAAATGTAATATGTAAACAAAAACAAAATGGTATTTATGCTTTTAATTACGTTTGATAGTAAAGCCTGTATCCGTGATATATTCTACGTGAAGATTTACATAAATTTTTTTCGTAGTAGATTAAAAAATTGTAGTTTTGTGCTCACTAAGCCTCTAGTCACATGTGTGTTAAATAATGTGCCTGCATATTATTAAAGGCTGCGTAAATTTCTCGTATGTCCATCACAAAAAATTTTCAATTTAGCGTTACTACATATTACCTCATAAAAAAACGTTAAATTCACCTCTTTGCATAAAAAATGCGATAGATCTAATGCTATTAATTATCGATTTTACCAAATCCTTTAAAAAAATATTAAGTTTTAGAATTCGCTCTCAAATATCTAATTTAATATCACCAGCTGGTCATGGATTTGTAAAAAATAGTCGACCATTACCAACTTGAAAATATGTTCTCAGCAGGTCTTTGAAGTATTAGAGAGCAAGTGTCAAGTGGATGTAATTTGTATCGGCTTTTCATAAGCTTTCAAGACAATACGTCAATCTCTACTGTGATAGCTAAGTTTGGCGTTACGCCCTAAACGGGCGTGTGAAATGGTAATTTCTCTAAACTTACGTGGTTGCAACGGTTAGCCAGCGTGAAGTTAGGATGAGTCTGATGTAAGCTATAAAAATAGCGAAGTTAAGTCCAGAGACATCGTATATAAAAAGGGTTGTCGTAAAGAGGCCGCCACTCCGTTGGTGGGTGTGTATCTAGGAGAATTAGAGAACGGAGATTCTAATCTTAAACTTGTATTCGGAAAATTAGCGAAATACTTTCGCAGGGGGTGATAGAATCGCACGCCACTGGATGTATATCTGGATCACTACGTTCCGCAGAATTACAGTATTGGCTTATCTAAAAATGGACAAAACCTGGGGTACAGCAAAAACATTTCATGTACTTAGCTAGTCACAGTCACGAAACATCTGTTATCCATGATAGCATCAAAACTTGATTACTAATACTGAAGAGCGCAGTTTTCCTGGCTCAAGCACCGATAGCGTCATTGACGTGATTGTTTTAATATTTTTATACACAGTAATGGTAATTTCTGTTACATTTTGTCGGTTTATAGCAAAATTTAACCTTTACATTATTTTTAAAATGGGCTTAAAGAATTATTTAAATCTTGATTGATTTGAGTTTTAAAATGTTTGGAATTATTGTTCTTGTTAATAAACCGTTATCTAGATATTCTTAAGTATGTTATTTAAAAGGATGCATAAAATCCATACACAGGGTGTATCTGAATAATTATCGTGTAATTACTAATTCAAATTATTTGAACGCGCTTGCACTAGTTACTCCATCAACTAGGTTCTTCGGATGCACTTTTTAAACTAATTTCTCTTATCTGACCAATAGAAATTATGCAGTATATTGTAACGGTTAACAATCTAAACATTTTACCGCTATGTCAGCGGCTCCTGAAGATCTGTAGTATACTGGCAGTATTGTTACTGTTCTTAAATGATTTTTGCAGTATTGTTAAAAATTCTCGATGTCTTTTATATGCTGACGATCTTAAAGTATATCGTGCGATTAAAGACATTAATTATTGTGAAATTTTACAAACTGAACTTCATTAATTGCTTAAATGGTGTACGACTAACGATCTTCGCTTTAAAACAAGTAAATGCAATTCTATGGGTATTTCGCGTAAAGAGGTTGTTATAACCTTCAATTATCCTATTAAAATAATTTACAAGGATCTGGGTATACATTCAAATCCTTCTTTCAAGTTTTACGTTAATTATGATCTTACGAGGGTTGCCTTTTAAGTAGTTACAAAAACTAGGAAGAAAACAAATTTTTTGGAATAAACTGTTTTATTGTTTTTCAAAATATTCACCTTTAAGTTTTATATACTTTTGCATGCGTTCAAACCACTTCTCGAAG
>JAHWXV010140908.1:0-11130 GCA_024586415.1 Phrixothrix hirtus
GCCCGTTTTTATTAATACACAGATTTATACGAAATTTCATATTATCAAATATATTTTTTAATATTCTGTCATTTATTTCTTCACATGATCTTATTATATTGATTTTAATATCTTCTATTGTGTGCACCGGATATTGTTCGTCTGCTGTCCGTTAATTAATAATCAACGTGATTTATATTGAATTTATTATGGCCGAGCGAACCTTACCTACAGAAGAACTCAGTTTAGTTTTGTCCTAGCAGCTTTAAATCTACTACCTGACTTATTTAGTCTTTAACTAATTTAAAACAGTACTCTATTCAAGACTTATTCATACACATTAATAGTGCGCACTTCTCGTAAAAAAAGCCTTGTTTAAGGACTGTTTCGAGTTTTTATCTACATTACCCTTCCAGTTATTTTAAGCTGGCCAATAACTGCAGGTGTCGTTTGATTTTAACAGACTTGTAAAAACACTGTACTATTACAAATATATTTATCTATCTATCTATTACTTACTTGTAGCGTTGATTGAAATATTGTAAAAGATACCCCACTAAATTCGTATAAACGCCTAGCCGATAGAGGCAACACTTGTAACCACCTTGTATCGAGAACATCAATTATGGTATATTGGTGTTGAACCATTTAGTCGTACACTTTACTAAACTAAACAGTTGGTTTTAACTCAAATAGAATCCCCACTTATACATTTGTTATTTAACTTAATTTTGTATTTTTACGACTATATAATAGTACTTATCAGAGATAAGAAGGGGAGATAGGCAACTCTATGTTATAAAAATGTTTACACTTTACTATTGTGGCTACCCCTGTTACTATTTGATGTACTACTTCCAACCATTTTGTTTTGACATTACATTAAATTTAAATATACGGTATATTAAGAGCTGATTTCACCAACGAATTATAATTCCGCGTTTATTAAATATAAGACTAGTTTCTATGATAATTATAATCAATAATTATTACTAGGGAAACTAACTTTGGATTTAATAAATGCAGAATTAAGGGGTGAAATTCGCCCGAGGTATTCTATAAATTGCATTTTTAACAAATTTTAAAACATCACATCAAAATATTTTGAAATAATATAATTGAATAAGTATGTAGCCCATGTTTAAAATACAATTTTGAGACAAAATGTCAACTTGGTTACTTATAAAATAAAAATAAATGATTATAAATAAAAATGTGTTTATTTGAATACAAACAAATATATTTATACATTTATTTAACTAATATACAGATACTTATTATGTACATGAATTACAGAGTAATAAAATGTAATTACATAATCTTTACCATTTATTAGGATCAGGGAACCAATATCGCTTACTGATTATGTCTGAGCATTCCATCACTGCACAAGGTATTATCATTGACATGTTAACAGAATTATAATTGTACATATGTGCAACAAAACCAACACTATCAAATTAAAATTAAATTGTTCATAAAACACAAACGATAGCAAGTGAATTTTAATAAATTCAAGCCCAATAACATAATAAAACTAAATACAATCATAGCAAACATGAAAAAATGGTGGTTGCTAGCATATCAGCTGTTAGTGGTATTTAAATGACTATTACCAACTTCATACATTAATGTAATTTTATTGCAAGAAGCTCCATCTCCAAATATGTACAAAAAAAATGTTTCTAAATAGTTATTGTGGAAAGTTGTTCTCATAATTGCCGACGTAAAATGGTGAATCAATAATTGCATGGCAGAATTTAGACAACGGTATGCTTTGGGTGTATTTAACAGCAATCAGTTTAGAAGGCAAGCGTTAGCATCAGCTGATTGCTTCTGCAGCAATGGGAATATTAATCATACACCAAGAAGTAGAAAATCTCGTGGTAGAAATGAGAATGTTATAAATAATGTTAATAATACAATTAAATTATTATTTACGTTTATTTTGGGAACAATAATTATAACGCTCACCCATCCAATTAACTTGCCACGCGCAACACTGCTTAACGCCGCAGATTCTTCTAAATAACCCGCTTCAACGAATGTTTTCAAAGAAACTGATTAGTTCTGGTATAACAGCATTATAGGTATAACAAACGTAGTAAGTTTTAAAAAAATCGTTGAAATCGTTTTCGAGAAAATCGTAAAAAACCTAAAGACCGCAAGAATAAAGTGACACTTCCGGTCATTCAATTTTAACAAAATTCTTACTAGGACATGTCAAGAAGATAGTCAACTCAAACATATAGTTTCGCTTTTCTATGACGCATAGGTTTCGAGCTACATTGACAACATTCGCACATGCACACAAGCACGCGCACGCGCACGAACGCGCACGCACGCACTCACGCACGTATGCACACGCGCGCGCGCACGCGTACACGGATGCATACACCCACACACGCACGCACACACGCACGCACCCGCGCACGCCCGCACCCGCGCACGCCCGCACCCGCCCGCGCCGTTAGACATTGAATAACAGTATGCCATAATGGTCAGTGCCCATTCTTGTTCTTGTCAGCTTATAGAAGTCAGTAATAATTTTGGTATTGTTTCTGGTGCCATAGTCATGGGTATCCATGTGCATTTTGAAAATGGATTGATTATCTCTCACATAAAGTACACATTAGTAAATATAAATACAAGGAACAATTAAAACTTCTGATACCACAAAAGCCTGTCGACAGCATTCAGAATAACCTAAACGTCTGATTATGTGTAAGCATCTACGTTGTAGTTGAAAATTTTGCATGTTTGAGGTGAATGTACCCAATTAAGAATAGAGTAGGTCATTCTGGAATTAAAATAACTCCAGTATGCTGACATTAATGTCTTCGTAGAAACAAACCTAGATTGGCTGTGAATGAGGTAAATAGTCCTAGATAGCTTATGAACTAATTGTGTAATATGGCTAATCCAAGTTAGGCCAGGATCCAAAAATACCCCTAGTAAATTTACAGTATCATTAATAGGGAGTTCATAGTTATTAAGTCTCCTTAGGGAGAAGTTTAAATTTTGAGTTTTTGTCTCATTCATGCTTAATAAGTTTGCTTCGAATATTTTTGATTGCGTTTCATTTACGTAATTTATGATGGAATTAGGATGGTGACTGATTAAGTTTGTTGTATCATCAGCAAAGAGAATTAACCTTGGATTATCTGGGAAATATGATAAATCGTTGACATATATTAATAAAAGAATTAGTCCAAGGACAGATCCTTGGGTAACACCTTGCTTTATGATTTGATTAGTAGAATTATTGTTATTGTGGGAAACATATTGTATGTGATTTGAAAGATATGAATTTAGTAGAGTGATGCTATCAGAATGAAAACTATAATGTTGTTGTTTACATAGTAAAATTTTAAATGAGACACAATGAAAAGCTTTAGTCAAATCGAGAAAGGAAGCATAAGTATCCAATCCCTTTTCATACTCAATTAGACTATTGATAGCCATATGATAGATTTTTTATTTCAAAAACCAAACTCACTGTGAAAATAAATTGTTTTTCTTGAAATATATATTGATTTGATTTTTTAATAGCATCAAAAATTTTTGGGAAGATAGATAATATGGAAATAGTTTCCATAATCATTTTTGGAACCTTTATTTTTGTAGATTGGTATCACTTTTAGAGATGATGCGAAAACATCAGTATTTATGCACAGGTTTATTAGACTGGTCAAAGGATATATGATAAGTTCTTTTAGTGTTTTTATGATTTTTGTATTGATCTCATAACAGTCTTTGCTCTTGCTATTCTTTAAGCTGCAAATGTTAGCTCTAACCATGTTATATATAATTTCTTCAAAGCAAAATTTCTCTGTGCCTTTAATCATATTACATTCTAGATACTCATCAAAAGTTTTATTAGGTGTTGGTAATTTATGAGTAATCTCTTCTGCTATACTTATAAAGAAATTATTGAAAGTCTCAGCATTTATATTGTTATTCGTTTCAGTTGTTCTTTTTAACATATTGCATCATATTATGTTCCACATTGCTAACTGTGAGTTTGTAGATTTGTTTATGTAATTGTCATAGGCCTTTTTTTCGATTTAGATATTTCCGATCTGTATTGCAGTTTAAATTTTTTTAGTTTATTTTTAGGCACAAGAATAGGATGCTGCTTATTCATTAGCAACCACTTGACTTTAACTGTGTTGAGATTCTTACGGATGACTTTGGATTTGACAGGAAAACTATCATTTACTGCTTTTACTATTATTTCAATGAAATCTTGAATTTTTTTTCTACATTGCAATTTTGAGAAGTAATATGATTCCAGTTTACAGTTTCTATGTTATTATATAATTTAAAAAGACCAAATTCTATAATAGGTTTGTAATTAGTTGTAATATTCTTTCTTGTGGTTTCATTTGTATAAGTATATTTAAGTTGAATTCCAAGATGATCACATAGATGATGAAGTTTATATAGCTCAAGTTTAATGATTTTAAAGCAATTATTTGTAAATACATTGTCTATACAAGTTCCAAATCTTGTGTTAAAATTTACCGTTTGATGTAAGCCAAAAAATAGAAAAAGGCTACAAAGGTCCAAAGTTGTTTTATAGTTATTTCGTGTGAACATTAAAATCTCCTGTTATGATGGTATTCTTAGATGGGTCCAAGGATATTAGAATTTTATGAAAAATATCCATATATTTATTGAAGTCTCCCTTTGATGATCTGTAGATTGTAATTAACTGGGTACTGAAGTCTTTTAGGTAAACGCCAGCAACCTCGCAGTTATTTCTTCAGAGAATTGTTATATTTATATCGTAATAATGTAGGTTTTTTCCCAGATACATCCCTAAACCTCCATGTGCATTCACAGAACGACGGAATCCAGACGCCACTACATAATCCCCAAGATACTTGCAGATAGTTCATTATTGATACAAAGACATTGAAAGTCATTTTCTTTAAGAATTATCTCAAAGTCTAAAAATTTGTTTTGCATATCTTATACATTTGCATGTAAAATGTGCAAATTACTATTTGCGAGTTCACCTGTCATTGAATCTTACCTTTGGAAGATTCTTTATTTTTAAACGGCTCTGAAGATTCAAAAGATGGTTAATCTTGACTCTATTTGGCCAAAACTTGGCATTCATTATTTTTTCTTTTGTTTCTTTTGGTAACCCTAGCTTGAAGGAGCTTATGTGCTTAGATTAAGTTTTCATTTTCTCACAGAAGCATGTTCTGTTTTGAGTATATTTTTTTAATATTTTCCTTGCAACAAAGAAAATAGGTAATTGGTATTCTAATTTACCGAGCACATTTATGTTAAAATGGCTAACATAAAGCTCTTAATTTATATTACTTAAAGTAAAAATTTAAAATAATTAAAATCAGCACAAACAGTATTATAGGTTTTAATTAAAACATTCTTGATTATTTACAGATAATTTTTATCTTTTAAATATAATTAAATGCCACATTTAAAAATTAAAAGTGATGTATTAACCTCGATTTTAGAAGATCGCTACTGTAATAAAAATGGATTAAGTTCAACCAAAAATACCATCATTTAAAATAAAACTTTTAAAGATGAATAAATTATTTATTCTGACATATTTAAATAACTATTACAATTATACATTTAAGAAAAATTGTAATAAGTATAAAACGACAACACGAAACTTCAAGTTAAAAATGTTGGAATTAAGGTCGTATGAGGGTAGCACTGATTATTTCTGCAAACTTATTAAACAAAATGTTGCAGTCAAAAATTATTTTTATTATTGTTTTTTAAAATATTCACCCTTAAACTCAATGCATTTAGACATTTGATAACACCAGTTATCATAGCATAAATTCCACTCTTCTTGAGTCACTTCAGATATAGGGTTTTTGAAGCTCTCCACTGCACCTTCTGGGCTTGCAAATCATACACCACGCATTTTATCCTTTAGTCTGGGAAATACAAACAAATCTGAAGGTGCCACGTCCGGACTATACGGCAGATGATCTAGTAATTTTAATCCGGAAGCTTTCAAAAATTCATTAGTTTAACATGCATTGTCGTGATGAAGGACAGTCAAAAATTATTTTTATTATTGTTTTTTAAAATATTCACCCTTAAACTCAATGCATTTAGACATTCGATAAAACCAGTTATCGTAGCATAAATTCCACTCTTCTTGAGTCACTTCAGATATAAAGTTTTTGAAACTCTCCACTGCACCTTCTGGGCTTGCAAATCATACACCATGCATTTTATCTTTTAGTCTGGGAAATACAAACAAATCTGAAGGTGCCACGTCCAGACTATATGGCAGATGATATAGTATTTTAATCCGGAAGCTTTCAAAAATTCATTTGTTTAACATGCATTGTCGTGATGAAGGACAATCTCCGATCTATGTGCATCAATGCCTAAATTATTTACAATTCTAAATTAATATCAATAATAAAATTACTGATATCTCATTCTGAAGTAAATACATTTATTATATATAACCTATACGTACATTTAATTTCTTTAATGAATTTATTTTCAAAAGTAGGTAAACAAATACCTTTAAGTATATTTACACTAAAACTTTTATCATAGTTATCAGTACTGATATTCTAATTTTGGTATACTCTAATTTTTTCTTTGAGTTGGTATGCCATTTTGATAAATTAACGTCAAATTTGTCAAACAATTTAAACAACACCAATCATATCACACAAAACTATCATTCTGAAACGATTGGCTCTATTTAAATTGGCTGGAAAATTTGACGTAAAAATTAACCATAGCTGTTGAATTAACCTTACAATATTGGTAATTAATAGTTATCTTGCATGTAAATATACTTGATGTATTTTAGTAACAATTGTAAATCCAGACATCATGTCTACATACCTATTTATATACTGATCATGTGTTCACGTATACAAAATGAAAACAAATTATAGATGTAAGATGTAGCCATGTACCTGTATACATTCTATTTAAAATAAATGCATTATTTTATTGTTCCAAAATACAACAATAAACTGATCCAATATACTTAAGTTATTAATATAAGAAAGTAAAAATGTGCTTTAATACTTTGTGGTTATTTCTACAACATTAAAAAGTGTTGAAAAAATAGCTTAAAGAAGTTAAACTAATTAACATTCGTCATTACTTTAACTAAGTTCAACTCTTAAAACAACATAAGCAGATAGTTCAATAAAATATTAACTTGGTGGTTACATCAAATATTTTAAAATATCAAACCTTGAAAAGTTAACATTTTCAGTTAATTACTTTGACATTGCAAACACATTGTTCATATTTAACACTCAATAATTGTTAAAGAAACCAATTATTGGTTGTTTCAACCATTTACTTTTCTCAATGTGAAACATTCAGTTTTTACATTAACAATCGCTTGAGTCTTATATTTTAACCACAAAGTTCTATATATTTCAGTCTACTATTAATATATTATTCAAATTGAAAATGTATGACGTATGTCCAATAATTGTATAATTTTCCCTGAATTTTTACTATGCGAACGACCCTTTTATGTAGGATTATATACCAGAACTATAATTTATTATTCTGTTGGATAGCAACAAAATACAAGGTGTTTCTTCAATATAATATAATTTAACTTGCAATGAGAACAAATTTCATATACAGTCGAGCTTCTATATAACGAAGTCGCTAAATCCTAAAAAGAAATTCGCTATAGAGAAATTTCGTTATAGGGAAATAACACCTTTTACTGCATTGCTTTATTTTTTAATACAATGTATATTGATGTACCACTATCTATATATTTTACATATACATATTGCTGTGTCCAATTTGGTCAATTAACGGCGATTTGCGTAAATTATAAAATACCTGAACGATCGCTGCGTTACAAATGCAAAATTTATATCAAAGGAATTTTATTAAAATTTAAATCTACAATTTTAGACAACGTCATGTATATTCAAAAACAAAAATAGGTGATAGATAAAGTTACCTGAAGTTGTCAATCTGTCAAAATTAGATTTGTTAGGTTAACGTCAGAAAATTAAATATATACATGTCAAGTTAAATTTAATTTCAAATTTTAAACACAGTAACTAAGCAAATAAATAATAAATTTTGCTGTCAATTATATTTTATAAGAAAATTTAGATAAATATTAATTTAATAATAAACAAGAGTGCTTCAAACCAATATAAAAAAGAAGACGTAATCCAGCGAGGCGTAGAATGGTTGCTATAGGAGATTGGGAAGAAAAATCAAGGTGCCCAGCAAGAAAATAAACAACTCATCTTTTGTCGAGTCTGCAAAAAGACTGGATGTGCACAATTTTCACTCCAGAGAAAAACATGGAATTACAAGGAAAATTAATTAAGATACCATTGGGGGAGAGTACAGAAGGCTGGAAAAACAGCAAGTATAGTAAAAGCAAGTGCATTGGAAGAAGAGTGAGAATTTTGCCAACGCAACAACAAAGAGAAGCGTCGAGAAGCATTGGGCAGCATAAGAAAGCGAACAAGGTGATTTGGAAAAACGTAAGACACTTTTAAAATTAACTTTTGGCCAAAAATGTTAGTTTAGGGTGCAGTTGATATTAAAAACTGTTAAAATAAAGAATATCTAAATACTAGAGTTCACCATTTATTTTGAGTTTTTATAGGTGACGTAGCTGTCAAATTAAAATATCAAATTTTTAAAAAAAAATATAGCAATATGTATAAAAATAAGACCTAGTAAATTAATTACATATAGTACGTACATGTTACATTTTTTTAAAAAGTCTGTAATTTTTTGTTGCACAGAAGAATTAAAACATGTTCTTTCTTCAAAATAGGCATACTTATTGAGAGCATTAAAAATATTTCAGCGTACATTTTCGTAATATTGCAATCCGCTACAGATAGTTTTCATTGAATGGTTTTTTAGCGGGTTCTTCACCATCGTCTTCTTCCATGTCTTTCATAGTTTGACCGGTATGGTTGTTTAAGGTTTCTAAAATTTCTTCATCAGTAGAATATTCAATGGTAATTAAATCATCATCAACCTCGAGATAATCACTTAACATAACATCAGCAGTAATTTTATTCAATTGGCATAATGCCCCCCACGATTTCTGTAGGTCAGAAAGTGGTAATTCATCAGTTTCTTCTCATTCACCAGAATTTCATTTAAATCCTGCTTTAGAAAAACAATTTCTTATAATCATCTGTTACTTCATAAGTCCACTTTTGTTAACTCTGAAATCCATTGCCTTAAATCGATAATTTTGTCAGACATGTTGTCTTCAATTCGATTAATCATCCCCATTAAAACTCTCTTACGATAATGAAATTTAAGGGTTTTGATTATTCCTTGATCCATTGGCTGCAGTTTAGAGGTTAAACTTGGTGGAAAATAAAACAGCTCAGTTTTTTTTAAGTTTTCCTGCAACTGCAGAAGGATATTCGGGACAGTTATCCACAATTAAAGTGATTTTCCTATGTTGTCTCGTAATTTGCTTATCTAATTTTAATAACCACTCTTCAAACATTTGACCAGTCGTCCACGCTTTCATATTAAAATATTAATCCAATTCAAGCGACTTGGTCCCTTTGAAACAACGTGGATTTTTACTTTTCCTGATTATTCGCAGTTTAAGCTTTTTGCTTCCTGTCATGTTTGCTCCAAATAAGACGGTAATTCTTTCTTTGCTCTACTTTCCACCGAAACATCTATTATTTTTGAAAGCAAGGGTTCTATTAGGGGTACACTTGAAGAATAAGCCAGTTTCGTCTGCTTTGAAAATATTTCTTGCCTCATACTTTTCCAGAATCCTTTTCATTGTTATTCTTCCATTAATTAGTCTTCTTCATTAATAGTCGCATTTTCACCACAAATCACTTTTTCAGCAATGCCATGCCTATTTTTAAATTTATCCAGCCAGCCAGTGCTTGCTTGGAAATTTTTAAATCCAAACGATTGTGCAAATTTTAACGCCTTTTCCTTAGTTAATGCTCCCGAAATTGGCAAGTTCTTATTGCGAATGAAATGCACCCACTTTAAAACTGTTTCATCTAAATCGTTATAAATGCAAGTTCTAATACGTTTCGCTGAAGGTCTTGCATTATCAGCTGATTTCAAAATTGATTCGTGATTTTTTAATATTGTTATAAACTACCCACAGGAATTCCAAACTTTGCCATAATATCTTTCTTTTTTGCACCTTTATCAATTTCCTGCAGCACAGTAACTTTTTCACTAATGCTTAAACACTTTCACTTTGACATTTTTCGTACCTAATGTAGGTACGCTAGAACTGTTCACTCTACAAACTGAAGTTAAAATATAAATTTGCAATGCAAGTTTTTAAATTTAAATCCTAATTAGGAAATTCCTTTTAAAAATTAGGTAAACAATAAACGAATACATAAAAGAACCTTTCAATGAAGGATTAAATCCTAATTGTTTTTTTTAGAACTTTCACTTACAAATTCCTTTGCATTCAATAAAAGGATTTACGTAATTTTTAGATGCTTAAAAGAAGGATTAGTTGACAGGTTTTGTTAGCGTCCCACATCAATATTTAAATTTACCACCATATGTTTATGGTAAACGCATGGTTGTCAGGACTACGAGGACAGATAGACTCTGCCAGAACAAAAAAACGAGATCGTTTTTTTCAGTGGCGAATAAATTAAGAAAATAAAGTGACAGTTATAAGTGATTTTACTCTTGTGGATTACGAATGTGAATAATTTGTAATCACTCGTAGTGATACTACTGTAGTGTGGCATTAAAACACGCGTAGATCGTACGTTATAGAAATTGGCCATGTATTAGTGACTTTTGAAGTTTCCGGAGAGAGTACAAGAATTTTGCGGGAATAAGTACGGCGGAATCCCGGTTCCTAAGAAACTAAGTAGTGGGTTTCAGGGAATGACCTACCTTTTTCCACCCCGTTTGTCGCTTCATAGGGCGTGTAAGTCCACTGCGAAAACAGGAACGTATAAGACTCACTTATGGTTTTGTTGGGCAAGCAATTATCCCTGTGATGCATCGACCAAAACAAAGGTACTTATTGTGACATTCTTTGCTTCAATATTGGTTGCCTGTAACCTAATTATCTAAATTATCCATTCCACTCTACAAACCCTTTTTGATAAGCTAATCAGCACAATCGCCGTATATTTTATGATCTAT
>JAHWXV010140921.1:0-14790 GCA_024586415.1 Phrixothrix hirtus
TATATATATATATATATATATATATATATATATACATATTTACGTATTATAAGTAAGTTACAAGGTTAAAACTCCATGAGAGCTCCTAATTTACTTTAAACATTATGTTTTCTGTTTTAACTGGTTAACCTTTGAGCAGCGGTAAAAGGCGCTTAAGTTCTTTTTAAATTTTTATTGGTGTGCCGATATACTTCGTATATTTTATATGGAGTTACATTGAAATAATCGTCAATTTTTCTAAAAATGAAAAATATTTATGTTTATTATGTAATTAGAATTTATTTTTATCATCTCATTACGTAAAAAGGTTAAAATATATAAATGCCATTATATTTAAATTGACCCTTTGGACCTTTGGAGATAGGTGTTACATATTGAACGATTTATGGAATGTTCATTGAAAACTGGCTTACTATAAGTAGTACAAACTTTACGTGTCTTCCTTCGTTTATGGTACATATTTGCTAGAGGGAATAGTTTATTTTTTCTTACAGTTCAGACATGAGTTTAAAACATAAGCTAATTGTAAAAATCCGTAAAAATTATCTATTGTTAGGTCCAACCCAGAATTTTTGTATCTACCCACAAGGTCTAAAACTATGTTTGATGTTCGCTTCTGCTTGGTTTATCGGTACATATGTGGCTTTTTAATGGATAGGAATTACTTGTATCTCAAGTTCAAAAGACTTTATGCCATGCTTTTCACGTTTTAATAGCATATATTGCGTAAAACATGTACGTCCACGATAGTTCAGTAATTGTTTGTCAATAGTAAACATTTGTATGGTTAATAGCATTTGCCTAAATTAGCCTTCAGCATAACCCTAATGTGTAACAAATTATAACAATTTATCATTAGTTTAACACGCATGTCAAATCTTATAAAACATTGGGCATATTAAATTTGTTGTGAGACATTGTTGTAAGAATAAGAGGAAAATGATCTGGTTTCCACAATTCAGACAGATGGTTTTTAGTAGATCTATGTACTCCACAACAAATTAGAATACCAAGAAATGTGTCCCAAGCTTGCTCAGTGAATGGTTTGAATGTTTTCTGTTTCGACCGACTGCTACTATCTGGATACCTCTCTGTTAGATTGTTATTGTACATTTCAGTAACTTTTCAGCCTTTCCATTGGTTTTTTGCAAAACTATATCACACATTTCAGTGAATAGAATACGTTGGAACATACCTTTAGCGTAATATAGGTTGCCCAAAATTGCAGCACTACGTCGTTATCGAATAACGTTCCAGTCCACTATTTGTGTTTGAGGGAACGGATTAATACTCCAACGTGTACTGTCTTCAACACTGTCCTCTGAGTCAAGTGGATCTTCTTTAGTTTCAATATCACGCTCTTGTTCTTCAATTGGTAGAATATATTCTTGTTCGTTATTAGAGTCAACCATCAACCATCACCTACAGATTCATATAAAATTTCTTGAATTTCATCAGAATTGTATCTTTGAAAACGTACTCTTGGAGTGGTGGAACGTTCTGAGCTTAAATTTGTAATATCTATGAAATCACTCATCTATTACTATTCACTTGAAATTAATTTTATTTTAATTTTATAAAACTGGACATTTTTATGTTTGAATGTTTACTGCGCGAAATATTTTTATGAACTAATTTGGAATAAATTACTAGTCAAATAAAAAGCGCCTTTTAAAAGTTACTTCATCTGATCGAATTATTTGTTGCAAAAGAAAGTCCCTCATATTTGAGACCCGATTTTTATACTCGTTCCTTATTTAATGCATAGAAAATAATACTTTGTACTGATAAATATTTTGTATAATTTGTAAAATATTTAATCTTTTAAGGGTATATCTATTAAAATTATCAGTTTCTTTACAAACAAATGTTTCTTTGAGACCAAGGCTCTAAGTGATATTTGTACAAATTATTGTGTACTGTGCAAACCCAAAATAGATGGAGCTATAAATAATATTCCATTTTGTAAATCTGTTATCTATAAACAGATTATAAACAAGTAGCCGGCAACTACCCGTTCGACTTAAGAACAAGTAATCTGGAAATGTTTTATTCGATAGCTAGAAATTAATATTTGTTTGTTCATAATACATATTGTAACGAAACTAATTAATTGTTTAGAAGTCTTTAGTTATTCACTAAATTACAACAATCTATATACATATATTCACTTAATTTATTTTTCAGTAGACTAGTAATGAACGTTTATGTTTCTGTTTATTTAAAACAGCTTCTAACAGGACAGGATTTTAAGCAAAACTAAAACTAAAGAAATTTAAACTGCTATTTATATAGAAACAAGAAAATTCAGGAAAACTCTAGAATAGTAAGGAATAAAATTATTTATAATGCTGATGTAATAAATTTTAATGGCATAACTCATTGTTGTGACGTTCAATTTATTTAGATATGAGTTATAGTAATGAGCTATTGATGATTCCATCGTAATGTTCTAGAATGTTCTATAAAATTATTGTTGTTTCTAATTTTGTCACGGTATCCATAACACTTCTGTTGGTGTAGGAAGATATTAATTATTTTTATACCTTAACGTTGAAAGAATTTGATTGGATTTTATACAGGATTGCAAAATCATATCTGGATATATTCATTTAATGTAAGCAAAGTAATAATTAAAGTACTGTATAAACCTATAAGTTGCACTAACGTACCTGGGTACCTCGTCACACCGATAGAGGTGTTTTTTTGTTACACGCATAAGGGTTAATGGCAAAATTAATCTGAAAATGAAAAAAGTGGTCGTGGAACACAATACTATGTAACTCTCGATTAAACTTGCAATTGATAAAAGCAGCAAGTCTTTCACGTCCAGGGTCAATCTAAGAAAAAGGTCTCTCGGAAGCAGCCGTCTTAAATTTTGAGACGGTCCGCTCCCGGAAGTCGGTTTTCTTACAAACTTGCAATTGCTTATTATATACAAGTTAGTAATTAAAAAATCGAGGTTTTCACTTTTTCCACATACGAGGCACGATAAAAATTAAGGTAAGCGGAATAGAAAAAACTTCATTACAGCAAAATAAACTTATTATTTTTTCTACATAATCGTCATTCACAGAAACACATTTTCGATATCGTTCTATTAGCTTCATTATACCGTTACTGAAAAATTCTTTTAACAGTGATTTAAATCAATCACTCCGTTTTGCAATGCTGCATCATCTCGAACCTCTGCGATGCAAGCCATTGTTTTATATGAGAATAAAATACTAACCACTCGACGTAAGACCGTACTGCATAACTAATGTTAGAAAATTTCCCAATGAAATCGCTTTAACTGTTCAAGCGCTGCACATACACAAACACGCGCGCGCGTACATGCACACGCACACTCACACTCACACGCACACGTACACAAACACGCTCACGTATACGCACACGCACAAACACGCACAAACACACCCACAAACACACACACAAACAGTCGCACAAACACACACACAAACACCAAAACATACACACACACACATTCACACATACACACACACACAAATATACACACACACACACACACACACACACACACACACACACACACACACACAGACATACACATATACACACATACACACATACACACACATACACACACATACACACACATACACACATACACACCTACACACACGCGCGCGCGCGCACGCACGCACGCACGCACCCACATACACACGCACGTAGGCACGCCCCACACACATACTCAATTCTAAAAAGAGGATTTTCGGACTCAAGAGACTCGGGAACGTATATTTCCACTAAAATTTCAGCATCGAAACTTTTAGACAAAAATACGATCAGGTACAAAACTATTCAAAAACTCATTTTACCATATGTATACTAATTGTAAGGTATATAATATATGAAAACGCAAGTTAATAGAATGGAATAACCATACGTGAAAAATCTTTAAATTAATATCTCAACACGAATACTTTGTTTATGCATTATTTAAAATTACTACCTGAAGTAAGTTTTTCAGATCTAGAAGCATCTATATAAACGTTAATAGGTCTGAACAAATTAGCCCCTACTACACGCTCAATTTTTTTATTTTGCTCTATTGAAAGCAGCTTCTCATCAGAAGCTATTAATGGTATAACTGTGAATTGCAGATGAAACTGATTAGATAACACATTGCACTTGTTTATCTCCTTCAACTCTCAAGGTTCGCCTAGAATGCATTTGCAGCTGGAAGACACTTTTATCAGAATTTCACACGTTTGCCTTCATTTCATCCATAAATACCTGTATCTGGTTTTATAACTCCTTAGATTTTTTTATAGCTTTTCTAGTAAAATATTTATTAATATTTCGAGATGCTTAAATCGTGTTATCCAAAGTGTAGTAGTCCTTTTTGAGCTTGGAATGCCCATTTACATAAGTTATTTATGGTTCTGAATAATAAATCCTGCTCAGTACCGTTGTTGTCTAACAGACTTCACCTTCCTGAACTCGTACAGTATTAATACTTAACCTTTTCCTTTTTCCAGTTCTCCAATATTCAACAGCTCTTGATTTATATTAATAAGATAAATCTTCTGTGTCCTCGGTACACTACATTGTGAGTGAATGAGGCGGATCAGGTCGGATTTGCAGAATATCATCATATGTATGATTGTCTTTGTAAGACTCTTGAAAATCTAAAGACTCTTTGATTGTTACCTCAACGCCATTAAATTCAGTCATTGAATCCAGTAAGATATGTTCAGTATATTCTTTCATTTCAATTTCTTTATGGTATAAGGGGGTATCAGGCACCTTCAAGCCCTTGAAATATAGCCAGTAAAGAGTTGATTATGTTAATGGGATTAATTTTCATTCTAGTTGTATTACAGATTATCATATTAGAATATATAGATGCAGCTACAATTATAAACCAGTATAAATATATACATAATTTAATTATGCATAAATTACTTGCTTACCGTGAAGCTAGGTCTATATTCAAAAACTCAAGTAAAATTGTTGTAATCTATTCGTATATAAAATTCTATGCTTCCTAAAATATATGTCAAATATTTGGCGCAATTCTATGAAATATTGAACATGGCATGTATTTATCGAACATTGTTGTGTACATACTTGTTCATAATTACGCAAACGGTTCAACTATAGACTCCATGGACTTGTAAGGTTATTGAGACATCGTAATACTATAAGTAGTAACGGTGCCGTGCCATTATTTATCGTATCTAGGTCATTGCGTAAGATACTTCAAATAAAGAAAATAAATAGTTTCAAGTGTTATTTCATCCCTAAGTGTTGCAATACTCATATACTAAGTTTGTTTAAAGTTGCTTTTTCGGCATTGTGGTTAAGCATTTTTACTTATAATTAACGATTAGTGTATTTGTAGTTTAGGGATGGTTTACTGTAACTATGAAATGAATAGTACACGATTTCAATAAACATAACCTGTATTATTAAAATATAAAGTACCTGCATAAATTATACTCTGTCACCAATTTGTTTGACTCGCATACGTACATCAACACAAGAACAGCTTTCTTTAAAAATGTAGATCTTGAAAGAGATTAATTTTTAGGATCGCATTTATTAAGGATATATAGTATGATTATTTTACGTTGGTTGTTACATTTAGCACACTATATGAATGGGGTGATTTACCTCTTCGTACTTAAACACAATCAAGAAGAAAATTGTAATCACTATTAACAAAAATCTATACGTAAATGCAATATTTTTATAAAAGAGCTTTATTAAAATAGATTTAAATTTCTAGTATAGGTGGAGGATGAAACCCCATTTACAAAAACATTAATTTTGTTTTAACTTTCTCTATAACATATATTTTTTCAAAATAAGTCCTTTAAAATTGAGGGCATATTTGACAGTTTTAATTTTTCTCAAGAATGGCTTCCGCCCTCATAGTAAGATATCAGCAGGAAAAATGTTGTTTTGTTCCTCACTATAAAGAATATTTTGATGTTTGTTTCATTAAAATCGGTCTACCCTTTCTATGTGAAACCGTCAGGGTGGTACAAAATATATCCTACTTTAGGGGGTAATTTTTATCCCTTAAAACCTAATTACCGCAAATAAAAATATATGTCGTATGTTTAAGTTGTAACACAATATTTCCAAATTTCAACCAAGGTGGAGTGGGGTACTTGGGGATATTTCCTTATTAGTTAAAGAAACGCCCACATATATAGGGATATGTGTGGGAATGTTGATGGTCATGGTCTTGTAAGCAAAATAGTAATAAATCAAAGACACTGTAAAATATAATCATAACATCCTTCATTTACATTACCACTTCTTGTCTAATACAATACCTTTTTTGCAACCGAAGATAAGCTATATCAAAATTATGAAACAACAATATAGACGTATATCTTCTAAAAATAATTTAAAAATTATGAAAGGTAAATACAAGTGTATCAAAAATTTCATGAGAGAAATTTATTAATATATCAAATAATTTTATAGGTTTTGGCGATTCAACTCAAGTTAAACCCGAAGAGGAAGGAATAGTATCCGACTCAGTGCAGTTATATCAATGGCTTCAGTTACGAACAAATGCAGATATATACGTTTGGGGCCATTCTTTAGGAACTGCATTGAGCACATATACAATAGCAAAATTACGTTCCAAAAACATGGTGCCGATGGGTTTATTTCTTGAGAGCCCCTTCAACATAATGAAAGAAGAAATCAAACATTTTATTTCCTTAGTATGGTTCAGTAAGGTTGTTTTGTTGAAAAGGGTATGTTATTTTAATGTTTAATTAAAGTATTTTTCATGGCTACCATGGTTCGATGCACTAGTAGTCGATGCTTTTGAGAAAAATGGATTCGTGTTCAACACTTCTCAGCATATTCTTCATGTGGATTGTCCAATCATGATTTTACATGCAGAAGACGATAAAATAATACCTATTGATTTAGGAAGAAAGGTATGCATGCGGGGTTTAATAATTTTAAATTATGACTAAACATGTTTATAGTTATATAGGGTCGCAAGGGAAGACAGAAATTTAATAACTCAAGGAAATGTAACATTTCAATCTTTTCCTGCTAAATTTGGGTACGGTCATCAGTTAATTACTTCAGCACCTGAAGTGCCTGATTATATTAGGTAATAATTATAATATTAGATGATGTCTCTTTTTAGTATAATTTTGCAGGAACCATATAAAAATTTGTCAAAAATTTAAAAATACCACAATTACGGTTTTAGAGTGACGATTTAACATGCCAAATGTGCCCTTAACTAGATATTCAAGAATGTATAAATCATATTTAGTTTTAATATTGATAGTTAAGGTCAATATTCTTACTTGAAAATAAAAGTAAATTCAATAAAACTAATAGAAAAATACACCTTAATGTACAATATGATTAAATGTATTTCTTGTTAAATTGATAAACATTAACTAATTTTTGAAAAAATATAAAAAATTATTTTACTGTTTTTATAAATTAGGCCCAATAGATTTTGATGAAGTTTGAAACTTTAGAAAGAACTTGAATTTACAGCTCCATAATTTCATAGTTTTTGATTAATTTTATAAAAACATGGCCATAATCTACATTTCTTCAAAAACTAAACAAAATTTTATAAAACTAACATCATTTCACATCAACATGATTTTTTTTAGATGTTTTGAAGGTACGGTTTTTGTTTTTTCTTTAAAATACGAGTATTTGCTTTATCATTATAAAAAAATTTTGCATGATATTGTTCACCTTATGTGTATATTTTAATTTAGTCTTAGTCTATGATATACAGCTCGTCTAATCTTACAAAAGCCTAAGCATTGAGCTATCTGTTAACGAAATACACTTAAATGTAAAAGTAAACTGACGGGGAATTTAAATTTGTAAACAAAGCATTCTCAATTGTAAACGTGTAAATATGTTTTCTAACCAGCTGATTTTTGGCGAATCCTACCACTTATGACGTAATAAGGCAAATGTATACAAAACAGTTTACAAAAAACATTTAATCGCTCGAAATTGCTTATAGTAAAATGTAGTAAAACTGTGATTATAACATGCTATACCAAAACAATTTCCAACTCTGTTATAGTAATCCTATTTAAACCTCATTGGCCATCTGTGGTCCAAAATACAATGAAGCATACAAAAAAAAACTATTTCAATTAAAACTGAATTGAAAAGAAAATCGATAGATGAGTGAAATAAAATTGATGAAAATTTTGCAAAAGTGTATAGGCAGTATTATAAGGTAAGCGCTAGGCAATAAAATATTAAATACCCTTAAAATTTTAACGTGATAATTTTTTCAAGTGTGCGAATTACTTTGTGACCCGGGTTTGTGTGGTGTTGTGTGTATTTTATATTTTATTCTTATTTTTTTCTTATTGTTACTTATGAGTAGAAAAACAGAGTGCATTATAGACCAACTCAAGACCATACGTCTGAGGATGATCCCAGGTGCTCCACGTGAGAGCGGTGTCCAAGGTGAGGGTGTACTGATATCTAATTGGTCAAGGGCGAGCCTTAATTGAAGATTCAAAAATATTTTAACGTGCTTAACCACTATTTTTCCAATTATACATGCAGGCATGCAATAAAATAAGAAATAAATTCAATATAATGTAAACCGCATTTAATTAAAAAATGCTCGGACACGTTAAAATTTTATTTTTTTATTGGCGCTTTCAGAAATAATTTTTTATTGTATAGGGTATTCCAAAATGTAGAATCAATGTCAACTTTGATTTTTCAAATGGTAAACACCAATTTTTACTCCACTTTTGAATTTAACGTAAATTTCTAACAACGTTTACGTTCTCTTACCCTATATGAAAGAAATATAGATAAAAGAAAAAGTATTGTTTTCCACCAAAATTTTCGATGTCGAAATTTTAGTTTTCGGGCCTCCTGGGTACGAAAATCATGTTTTTAGTAATTGGTCTGTGTGTGTGTGTGTGGGAGGGGTACGTATGCGTGTGCGTGTGCGTGTGCGGGTGCGTGTGCATGTGCATGTGCGTGTGCGTGCGCGTGCGCGTGTGCGTGCGCGGGAGGGCGGGCGGGTTTGCCTGCGTACACGGTTTTCTTGAAATCGACGATAACATTTTTTTTTAAACTTAGTATATTTCTTAGCCATTTAATTTAGTTTTATATTAACCAAGAAGTCTATCTAATAAATTTCTTAAAATCGAATAACCAAAAATTCTTGGAATATTGTTGTGAACAACATATCTCAAAAAGTAATCTTCATATAAAAATTGAAAACTAAGCTTTATACCTTCCATACATGAGACGGCAAGGATTTAGTTAAAATCGAATGACCGCAAGTGTACTTTATTCTTGCAAGTTTTAAATTTTTTTGTGATTTTCTCAAAAAATGTTTAACAATTTTTTTGAAACTTGCTACAGGTCTTATGTCTTTGATATCCTTTTACGTGAACTTTGAGGTTTTCCTGAAAAAATACGTTGAAGCGAGTTATCATAGAAAATTTCAGGAGTTAAGCAGGGTTTTGCGTGTTCAGTAACTTCGATGGGTGACCGTTCCAATTATTGTTCCCAAAATAAACGTAAACGGTATTTTAAATATTTGTGGACATTTTCATATTTGTATGTATATCTCTGTAGGTAAGAGAAAGTTGTGTGTTGTCTCACACCCCATTTTTTATAATAACATACGCTATGATTATCTTCAACAGTTTCTGAACTATTAACGTCGCCTTTTAAGTTAAATTTAATTTTAGATATTAGATGATAATTTTCCTATTAATATGAATGCAAACAATAACAAAACAAAATAAAATTATTTTAATAAATGTTGAAAATGACCAGCATTCAGCCTTACAGTGTTTTAGACGGTCACAAAATTCTTGTAGGACATTATTAGTCATTTCTGGAGAAATGTTGTTTAAAACTATGTGAACCCTAATTTTAAGATCTTCAATATAATCGATACTACTTTTATATGCAACTTTGTTACAAGTCCCCAAAGGTGAAAATAAGATCTGGTGACCTTTCCAGTCACTTTATTAGCCCACGCCTCCCTGTACATGAACCTGAAAAGGAGTAATTTAAATACCTTCTAACATCTACAGCATAGTGAGGCGGGGCTCCATTCTGTTACAACCACGAATATTCATTTGGCAGGTCGGAATTATTGCTGTTAGGGTACAAGGTAGCCAACACAGGATTAAGCTGATTTTCTAAAAAACTAAGTAGTTAACCAAAACGTTTATTTTTTATGGTACTGAGTGTGACTTTCTATATATCAATGCGGATTTTGTGTTGCACAGTAGCGAAAATTTTATTTATTAACTTCACCGATCAGACATAAACATTAAATCGTTGCTACATCGGTCGGACAATCTAACAAAATTCATTTCTTCGTTCTGAATCATTATCTGGCAGATTCGATCTTGTATGAGTACCGCTTTTCGATGTTTTAAGAATTTTGAAACAGTTGTTCGGTCTAAGTTGTTATCTGTTGTCATTTCCGTTGTCGATGCATGCAGATTGTCATGCATAGTTAATAAAATATTTAATTTATTTTCATTAGAAATCCTAGAGCAACCACTTCTTCTAAAGCTTTTACACTGGCAGTATTTGTCAATTTGTTTCCAATTTTACTTAAATGCTGTTTAAGGTTTTCTATTCAAATATTTATTATTAAATAATTCACACTGTTGCTGTTGTGTTCTGGTTTTATCCTCAGTACCAAGCATTATGATATTGATTTTATAAAACTAACAGATACACTTTCGTAGTATAATAAATAGCAGCACTACAATTTCTGCAGAAATCAGATGTCGACACAATTGTTTTTCTGCAACTATTTATAAGGCGTGATCTTTTTAAAATATTACAATTAAAAATTTTTATAGTACTTTCTACTACTTAACACCAGATGGCATTAAGAAACAACAACAGTTAAGGTTTTGCAAAAGGTAATTTAAAAGCACGTAGCATCAATTAATACTTCAATGTTTACTTAATGTAAACGAAGTACAGATAATCATTTCTAAGAATGTCTATAATTTATTTACTGTATATGTCGGTTGAAAAATTTAGTGTATTAGGTTTGTTCTTATTTACGTATATAATATAAATATAATAAAACTTTGCAATTTGCGGGAGATAAGGTTCTGTGAAGCTTAAAATCACACTGACAATGAAAAGGCACGCCTTGACAATCGAAATTCGGAATGAAATTGATATGTGGTGATAGGTTTTCGAAAATGGAAATTATTATTAAAAAATCAATCCCACACTCTTTTTAGTCTTATAAAGTCAATGATTAAGATAATCTCTATTCTCTCGTTCTCCATTAAACGCATGGTTATATTTTCATATTACCTTGTTACAAAAAGGACGTTCAACGTTATGACGTTTTCGTTTTAATTTTCGGCAAGGTAATTGAAAATTAAGGTGTTAACTTTGCAAATACCTTTGACGTTAATAATTCACAAACAGTTGAAGATAGACATAATTAGAAATTTACGAATCGAATAAAAGTTAGGGGTTTCCTTTTGAAAAATCAAAGTTGACATTGCTCATGCCTTTTTGAAATGCTCTGTGTAATAAAAAAAATAAAACTGGATTGCCTGAGCCTTTTTTTATTTAAAGCTCTGCATATAAGATATTTTTTTTTCTCTAGTTTATCATCTCACTGTACTTCTGTACTAAAACAATATATGTACTGTAAAATTAGATGATTTTCGTAATACCAAAATTAGAGCAAGTATGTGTGTCATTTTAATATACTATTGAATTTGAATTAAATAAGTAACTATCTGTAGTTAAAGTAAGACTTAATAAGTAATGTAATAATAGTAATTCCATTTGCTGTATGAAACTGTCAAAAATGGCAAATTACAAAGCACTTTAAATGTTGATTATAAATTTAATTTAATTTGTATTTGTTCATTTCAAGCTCAATTTTTGCCAATTCATGGGCCTTACAATTGGATGAGATGACAGATGGCACCACAATCAAAAAACATTGTTTTATTAAAACATAGCTTTTTGAAATAATACCCAAAGAATTTACAATATTCATGATTTTCCCATAGTAGCACGAATTTCTCTATATAATGATGTAATGTTTGAGGCATAATACTAAAGAATAACCATGTAAATATGCCTATTAAGTTTAAGTAATTTTGTAATTTTTTAACATAAAATTGACTAATAGGCCATGACAATTGCATAACACTGAAAATATCATTTGATTATTTCAAGAAATGGATATTTTCCTGTCATGAGATGGAAAATAATAATAAACAATAACTACCTGAATATACAAAAAGTGTGGCTATTATGTAGCTAATTAAATTTATCAATGAAAAATAAATTTCTTATCCCTGATTTATGGCTTGTTTGTACAGTCATTAACTAAGAATTGTGGGAAAAGGGTAAAATATCTACGGGAGCGTTCACAAATTACGTAACACTTATTTATGCATATTTTAACCCCCACCCCCGTGGTCACAATTTGTAACAATTTATAAAGTAATTACGTAACATTTTTAAATCACCCTCCCTTTTCTCCAAAAGCAATAGGGAATGTAATGTAATAGTATACTGTATATTTGTAAATTTGACAATGAAAGTTGTACTACAATCGATTACAGAGATGTGAGATTTATTCAGCCAATTTTTAACTGGCCTTATTTATTGTAATGTTTGCTACGTAACATTTAATGAAATATCCCCCTCCCTTTTGTAATAAAAGATAACGCTTAGATTGACCCTCACTCCTTTTGTGGACACACCCTAGTAATTTTTTGTCGTATGACTGGGTATATAATTTTATATGCAATTCTTTTCAGTTAAATATGCTATCCAATAATTTAAAAAAAATTGGACTTTAATTCCTACAGAAACCTTTATACAAAAAGCTGAACAAAAACTATTGAATTTTTAGGGGAAACAATCACAATCTACAATAATAAGGCATATTGTTTTATAGCATCTATTACTTTCTCTTTGGAAGCTACTTTAAATTTTTCAAATCTAAAGGTAGGTCAATCTTTGCATTTAACTGGAAAAATTTAAAATAAATTGTTTTGATCGTAAAATTTGTAAAACTAATTACAACATGGTATTGCCCATAAGAATTGTTTGAAATTATTTTTCCTTCAATTACATCAGCCCATTGTGAGGAAAGATTGACAGATTGACAAATTGACAAATTTGAAAATGGAAGTTCTTCTACTTTTTCTAAAGATACATAGCAAAAATAATTTAATTTGCGAAAACTACGTCAAAAATTAAAGAATTATGTACAGTTTTTTAAACTTTATTGTAGGTAATCTATAAATATAACATTACGCTTACATAAAACACTTACAAGTTTTGAAAAATGCAATATACTGACTAAATATATGTACATTGTTTTTTCGATAATCGAGCATACCTAAAAATAACAATTATGGTTTCAAGATTTTTTGGAAAATAACTCTTTACGAATCATCAAAATGAAACACCCATTGCAAGTGAAGCATATGTAAAAAACATGTTATTATTTTGCTTGTATATCATTGTTCTTCTCTTGATAAAGTTCTATTGTTGTTGCAATGTATGGTGGATATGAACACTTTTTGTTATTTCTTAAACAACCTCGAACTATTTCAGAAGCTATGTGTATAAAACTTGATCAACACTGGCAGCATTTTCTCTTCCCACACCTGTATATTTCGGTAAATTTCTTCTATAAACAAGGAAATTTTATCGTTTACATATACAACAAAATAACATTTTTCTCTTTGTGTAATGTTCAGTTGACCCTGTATCTGGAATTAGAAAAACACTCGTGTTATTAGCAATGACTAATATATAAGTTTATCATTTACTTCAAAATTAATTATATTGTTTTTTAATGTAATACCATCTTTAATGTGCTGCAAACAAATTTTATGCTTTAAATGTTGAATGATGTCTTCCAGATTATTGTACTGGGAATTTGGGGCATAAATGCATTTTATTTCAACAACCGTATCATCATCTATTAAACTTAAATAGGACAATGAGAATGGTTTTCTAGTTTTCTTTATAAACATACCATTGGGTGAAACGACTAAGAAGCCATTAATCTCATCAATCCAAAGTCCACTCTTGTGCACTTTGGGATTAGTTTGATCAGTAAATGTTTGTAACGCTTGTTCATATGACTGCTTGTTCATATAGGTCTTGAAATATTGTCGTGGACTGTTCCTAACACACCTCTTCCATGGACTTCTATGCCAGTTAAAAGATTTATTGAATCTTAATCCTGCACCAGAAACTCGTCTTTCATACGATTCTCTCTGAATTAGATTCAATCTTTTGCCCATATTAAATCGAACCACAATATTCATAAGTCGTTCAACAAACACAATTGTTATTTTCGTTTTTAATTAAAAGGTGTGCCTTTCGTACCAACAAATTTCGAACACTTAAAAATTAAAATATGGTTTCCAGCTGAATATATTTCAAATATACTACACTTACCATATAGATGTTCAAACATACCAGAAGCTTTTAGTTCGGGAACTTCATTTTTGGTTTCTTTGCCAATATTATTACAAAATCGTGTAAAACCACCATGATCTCCAAATATGTGATGTAAATTGATTTTTAAGTCCTTCTGCAGCAATTGCACATTTGAATCTTCTTGTTTGAAATGCTCTTAAATAGATGCTTTAGCTTATTTTGAAAGGAGTTTGATGTTTTTCTGAGAGTAATTTACGTAACTTTAAATTAATGTACGTATGAACTTTAACTTTTCTTAAATGTTTCCCATAATTTTTTATTGCATGATTTGTGCACTCAATTTTA
>JAHWXV010140926.1:0-11907 GCA_024586415.1 Phrixothrix hirtus
AAAAATACAATAATTTGAAATGTAGACCAGAAAGAATTTCTGAATAACACAAAAAAGGTAACCAAACCTACATGAAATTTACAATCATGTGCAAAAATAAAAGGTACAGAATTCAATTCGTAACAGGCCATACACCCTGGTTGGCCGAATTAACATCGAAGTTATTTGGGAAACAACAAGGCGATAAGGAACCTACAGAAACATTTATTCTAAACAAATGGGCCCTGTTCAAACGACTGAGACCGGAAGTTCAAGAACAAGAAATGGTGTCTACATTACTAAACCAACTGAAACCCAAACTATGTGACAACTTTCTGTGACACCCACCTAATTATATAGATAGGCTCCTCGACTAAGCCACCACCGTCGAGGGTATCTGCACAATGGTGAAACAGCCAACAGCTCCAACAACCCTCAAGGCCGGCGACAATACTCAAACCCACACGCTCCCACACTGTCTCCTACGCCACAATCGCAGCAAACACTGGCATCGTAATTTCCAGAGGATATTCCGACCAACTCGGAAACGCCATGGTGTCCGGGGCTCATTAAACACCACGTTAGCAAAGGCCGGTTCCTTCCGTCGTATCAACCTGGAAATACAGGACAATGCCACCGGACCTTGCTCAGCAGTGGAGTCGCCAGCAAACTGGCACGATGAGACTCCTTCCACGCCGTTACAAGAAAAGTTACGGCCGTCCACGTAGTCAATACTAAGTCCAAGGCAAACGTGGATGGACAAGCTAAACTGAAGATTGGTATTGAAGGCATAACCTAGTCCGTTGTCGTCCTACTGGTAAAGGACCTCGGCGAAGAAGTCATTCTAGGTTATCCCTGGCACTTAGAAAACCAAGCCGTAGCCCACTTCCGCCAACGTTGCTTGCACTTCGGGACCGACCGCATGACAACGGTCTTCTGGGCGTAAACACAATACAACTAAAATTAAACCCGACCTGCAAAAGAAACAACAATATCAAAATTTTCTCGCGAAATTTCCAGAACTTTTTAACGAAGATAGCGTCGTTAGAACCACACTAACCGCTAAGCATCACAGCCAACTGCGAAAGGATGCTCCATGTCGACTAAGGCTTTATTGTTACTTGGAGTCGAAGACGAAACTACTATACGAGGATCCCACTGTATGTTTCTGAATGTGACAACACTGCAAATAATTATTTATAAATTTGAGGTTAGTTTAATATGTCAATTGTTTGCGAATAAGTTGCACCTTATTTGAAGTCAATATCTCGTTTCAGCAAGTTGTGAAAATTTTTTGAAAAGTTAAATTTCGGCTTAAAATGGAGGCGAGAACGTTTTCGTCCCATGATTTTGTATGATCTTCGTTTAGGTTTAACTTTTAATGCATTTCCGGGAACTGCTCCAAGTCGGACGACCGTGTTTAATTGGTATAAATATTTCCAACGGGGGAGATCATCGCTTGAGGATGAAAATCGTGAAGGTCGTCCGATTACAGCAACGACTTCAAATCACATTGATGCTGTTCATCGCATGATTGAAGAAGATAGCCGGGTGACCTATAATGAAATTCAAACTTTCTTCATACACATTTATGTGTGAAAAAAGTGTGTTGTCGCTGGATATCACATCGCTCAACAGAGGAGCAAAAAAAAGCAAGGGTCGACTGGTGCCTAGAAAACCTAGAACGCTATCAGGAAGGTACGTCTAAGGCAGTTTACAATATCATTACAGGCGACAAAACCTGAATCTACTGCTATGATCTATTAACTAAGCAGCAAGTTTCCCAGTGGATATTTCAAAATGAAATGCGGCCCACAAAAATGAAACAATCACGAAGTTGTGCTAAACAAATGATTGCTTCTTTCTTCAGTCGCACTGGTTACATTTACTCCGTTACCCTTGTTAATAAGAAAACGGTTACTGCAGATTTGCATACTACCACTTGCTGGCCGACAATGCTCTCAAAAGTGCAGAAAAAACAAATTGTTTTGCGTCATGGCAATGCTCCGGCACTTGCTGCAAAACTGACAACGGAGTTTCTTCAACCTCCTAGATTTAAGTTAATGTCACATCCACCTTACAGCCCCGACTTCGCTGCATGCGATTTCTTTCTCTTTCCAACTATTAAGAAGAAATTACGTGGAATCCATTTTTCAACACCAGAGGACGCTGTAAAGCTATTTGAAGAGCATGTTAGCGCAATATCCAAAGAAACCCGGGCTGCCTGTTTTACGGAATGGTTTCAGACGATGTGAAAGTGCGTGAAATGTACAAGAGAGTACTTTGAAAAGATATAAATATTGTTTGTTTAAATAGGTCTTGTTATTACCCCGTATTCAGTAATATATAGTGTAGCCCTCGTGTGAACAAATCGCCGAACCTTCTACGTCCGGTTGCTGTTCATCCGTCGTCAACGTGGAAAAGAGAGATGGAACTCCTCGCTTCTACGTTGACTACCGACGGCTGAACGCACTCACAATGTATGAGACTTCGCAATTACTCGCCATCTCCGATACACTCAAAGACCTTGGGGACACCACGGTCTTTACAACGCTAGATCTGAGAGCGGGATACTGGCAAATTCTGCTCGACGAAAAGAGCAAGAAATTGACAGCGTCCTCCACCCTCGACGGAGCCACACATCAATTTAAAGTCATAGCTTTTGGACTAAAGGTTGCTCCGACGACATTTCAGAAGATGATGTCAGCCGAAGTATTGGTAGGCTACCTCCACAAATTCGCGGTAGCCTACCTGGATGACATCATTGTCTTTTCAAAAAATCACGAGGAGCACTTACAATATTATATTTTATAATAATTTTGTGCACTCGCACTTTTTAATAGTGGTTGTACATTTGCACCTTTTAATAAAGGGTACATGTTACCCACTTACCTATTTCCTACATATTAGGCAGAGTACTATGCCTAATACATACACATTTTATATCTTAGTTACAAGTTTGAGTTTAGTTAAATCTTATAACAATCTTGTATATAATTTGTTTTGAAAAAATAATAAAAACCGATTGGTGTTCTAATGGTGTGTACTTGAATCTCCATTATTCATCGCATTATTCGCACACACAGGAAGCAATGTAATAGGATTTCCTGTCGAGATAAGATACGAACGAATGAATCTATTCATAGCTGAAATGCGATTCATCATTATTACTATTTTTATCGCATTTTAGTAGAATTACACGGGTATATAAACCCCATATTCTTATAAAAATAGTCAGAGAATTTCGCATCGACTCCGTGCTTCGTCCTACCACGTCGCGCAAACTGCCATCGAGTACTACTCTACGCTCAATAACAAGTACGCTCGCCGTTATTCTTTAATTATCGAACACCACATCAAAGTCAAACTACTCCAAGAGCTTTATTTCAAATTATAGTGTGGTTTCGAAGCCAACGGACGCCGACAACATGATCGTCCAGCCTACTTCCACACACGTTGCGAAAAGATTTGTATTGAAACGTAATTGCTTTATTAGTGAGTGAAGAATTGCCAAACTGAATGCATTTTTTTCATTCCTTCTTTTAAATTACAAGGTATAGGCATATAAAATAATAAAGTGGAGAATTGTGAATAAAGTTGGTAATATTGAAAGTTCAAGTTTCGGTTAATTTGAAGCATCAGGATTCAACAAACCCAAAAAAATATGACCTAATACATCAACCTTCAAATACGGGCATTCGTCTTCGTTGGAGTTTTCCAAAATAAAATCCAAACGTGAACGGGATCGTTCATCCAAACATGCCAAAACAAGTTCCGAGTTTATCAAACTATTAGAGCCAAAACCTCCATCAATTGACTCTAATTCTCGTTTTTTGCCGTATTCGCAACCGATGGATTACAAATTGGACGCTGAGGACGCTTAACATTAGCGCAACCACACCCATAACAATGAAGAGTAAAAGAGTTTTTACACCGAGATGCTATATGATCAGGTTGCGAACAGTTCCAACAAACAACAGCCGAAGCCAAAGAAAAAGAATTTTTAGGAGTAGGGGTGATTAATATATTAGAATTACTCTTTTTCTTTAATGGAAGATCTCTTCGGAGTGGTAATCTCTTGACAAGAAGATTTTTTATCACGAAAAGCCAAGTCTGGAGCTAACGTCAACGATGTCGATTCCGGTGGAGAAAATTCATCAACCGAAGGCCGAGTTTCTTCAATTTTCCTACATAAACGTTTGAGGTCGCCAACCGAAACAATTTCTACCAAGGCCAACTGATTCTGATAATACGGGAGGATGTTCTTCCGCAAAATTTGTAGTTGTTCCAAATCCGACAAAGGAGTAGTAAGACGCCGAAACGGGTTAGTTATATCTCCCACATAAATCCCTATTCTTTCGTCTTTACCCTGAATGCGCGTTTTGAATTGTTCGAGCAGCTTACCGTTGTAGTCGTGCGGTTAAAATTCGGCTATTAGTTCAGAGACTAACGCTTTCAACGAAGTGATGTTAGAACGGATAGACCTATACCAAGCTTTAGCTTCAACTTCGAATAAATCACCAGCATACGTCAAAATAGAAGACTTAGAAACATTCCTCGTCTCATACAATTCCTCGATTTGTTCCAAAAATGCAGCTACCGACAAACTTTAGTGTTCCCCGAAAATTTTAAACCCCACTTGTGTACAGGTACAGGTTTAAATTGAGTGACCTCTCTTGACCATCTACGAGCCGAACGAGAAGAATTTTGCCCAAACCCAAATTCTACTTCTTCATCAGAAGAAAAACCTGATGTTTCCGATGGAGGTGAAGGAACCACCGTGCTAGTCGTCAGCAGGTTCGCCCTCTTCATCTCACTATCTGCTTTTGTTTTTAGTTCAGCTGACCCAAGAATCAACTGAGACAACCATGAAGAACGACATTGTATTTGTTCCTTAGTTTCCGCCAAACTTCGATTCGCTCGTCCAATAACACGAGCGATCTTCGCCGTCAATTTCCGGAACTCATTAGACGTTCTCGTAACAACAAATTGACCGACCAAAGCCCTAATTGTACCAACCTTATCTTTAATTGCCGCCATATCCTGTTAAAATGTGTACGGCTACGCAGGTAATACAAAACTTGAGTCACCATCTAATTTCAACAAAGGGCGCAAAGTTTTACGCATAACCTCAACGGTCATAGGCTCTGAAGTTCCTCTAATATATAATTCATATTCCAGTTCGTATTGTGCCAGACGTCTAATATCGACTCGCGATTCCATATCCAAAATATGAATACTCCCAAAAAGAAACAATACAGACTAGTCCTAGACTGCCCTAAACAATATATGACAAAATTCCCTAAATCCAGCAAGAATACAGGCTACCTAGAGGACGCGAACAAACCTAAGTTCAAGTCCCAAATATTTTATGACCAAATCCCGAACACCAAACAAAATCTCGAGCCCCGCATGTTGGGTCGCCAAATTTTTTATCCTATGCCACGTTGATAGATGGAAACTGAGCTACTGAGGATCGCACCTCAAAATGGGTGCATGTAACACTTACCAAAGTGACGTAAGAGAAATAAGAGTTGTGCGGCTTCGACAGGTTTCCTAACGGTAGAAATGGTCGAGTCCACAGTAAACACGGTCCTGGGTACGCCTCTGCTCTGAAGAGATGTCAACAACTTAAACGGCTTCAAGAAGTTCGGTCAAGCTCACGTAAAGAACCCTAAATTTACTTTTCGAGACAAAATATCCTATATGTATAATAAAATTTACACAACAATGTTGTGACTAAATCGTAGCCTATACGTCGCACAAATTACTAACAAAGTCCAAAGCAAATAATGCGCTACGCTGTTTCAATTAATTAATAAAAAATAATTACTAATTATTACTACGATTAAAACAATTTGTTTAACCGTCAAAAACACAAAAATAGGTAACAACTCAAACACAGGTGTCCAAATTGCACATGCATGACAACCTTATTCATACGTTGCATGAATTACAATGAGCGTAGCGACATGCTGTCCATCATCAATGCGCGCACCTCAACATTCAAGAGTGCAGCGAAAAAGCTAGAAATGCAGTCAGCGGTTCCCAAACAAATCAAAGTGAAATATAAAAAATAGAATTCCCGAATTAATATCCAAATTAGAATTTAAATTGTTACAATGTGTACTACGATCCTATTGATATAATATCCAATTTATGTAAACACCTAGAAATACATTTACGGAGAATTTTGAGTTCTGTTTGTTTTGGATCTTCCACAATTAAGCAATTGATTACATAGATTTCTTTGGATATATTTAATTTTTGGAATGTATTCAAAGTAATAATTTGTTGTATGAATTGTATAAACGACTGATGGTGTTATGGATAATCTAAGAAGTCATCGATACTAGTAGCTTTATGTACCCAAAGCTATCTTGTAAAATAATTATAGAGGAATTGTTATTAACCAAAGCATCCAGAAAAGCTATACGGCAGAGAGATATAAAAAGATCTAAAAATGGTAACTAGGCTAATTCCGGAGAAATTTATTACAGGATTTTAGATTAACTCAATTTCTTCATTGTACAAAACGTCGCAAAAGTCTCCATTCATAAGAAATTTCAGTTCAAAATGTTACAAAATGTGCTCAGTGTGGTAGTCTCCGTCATTCCCGTCGCATACGCTGCAACACGTTTAGCGCCATAGGATGGCAGGGATCGATTCTGCATACCTATGGATGACGCGGGTTCTGGATATTCTTCGGATGACCAGTAATTTAAGGTGACCTCAGAGTTCAAAACCAAAGGGTATAAGGTATGGGGAATGAGATGTCCATTCGTCGGGTCCTTGTCCACTGATATAATGATTCGGTAATTGATGCTAAAACAGCGGCGAGGGATTGTCCACGGTATTCAACACTAGTGACAATGCCAGCTTCTGCAACATAGTAAGGTACTTTTCTTCATTAAAGGTCGAATCAATGGAAAAGGTTCAATTAACGTTCCCCTCCAGACCCCACATCATACCATCATCTTTGTAACGAATGAAACAAAATGTATGTGAAGTCTATTAATATTTAGCAATGGAATTTATCGGAATTCAAAATGACTAATAAAAAACCGTTACCTTCGACTAACTACAAGATAAGAGACCCTTAAAGGGTTTCTGGTTTAATCTGGAATAATTCGTTATTATTCAACGTTGATAGAAAAATTGAAAATTTATTACATTATTAATTATTAACCAACAAATATGTAAGTAAAGGTTTTATCATTTATTATATCTTCTATTTACAATTATATTCATTAGATTCTATTGAGCACATACAAGATATTTTATACAATATACCTGAAGATGGATCAACCGTTCAGTTATTGAATTGGTTCTAATACGAAAACGTTATAATACTGCACTTATTCTAATAATTAAACATTTGTTGGGAGACTTACTCCACTTACTCCAATTATTGAAAACAATGAATCATTAACAATGAAAATCAAATCAAATGTTCAAAATGTCCACCTCCAGCTGCAACGTATGCGTCACAGTATCTTCTCATGTATTCTCATGCACCTCCAAAAATTCCTGGAATATTACGAATTGTTTGAAAACCTGCTTCAAGAGAAGTCCAGAGAATTTTTGTTTGGAGATCTGATAGGCCAATAACTCAGCCCAGCTCCGCCAATCCAACGATTTCTGTACCTAATATTGAGAATTTCTCTTGCTTTCAGGCATAAATCAGGATTAACGACGAATTTCTAGGGGAACTTCTTCTAAAAGCACTGGTAAATTTTCATCCAAAGATCACTGTAGATTTTTCCCGTTAACTGTTTGTGAAAGAAAGAAAGGACCTATCAAATTATCGCCTATTATTATACCTGCCCTAACATTACAAAAAAAATGTTATTGATTACGAGCTTGAACCAGAGCGTGAGGATTTTTTATTAACTATACTCATTATTATAGCAGTTCATAATATTATTTTTCGTGAATTTTTCTTCAACCGTGAAAATAATTTTAAATTGAATATCAGGATTAACACATTGTTGTAGAAACCAATTACAAAATACTACTCTCGCCCGAAAGTCGCCTTTGAGATTGCTTGTACGTTCTGTAAATGGTGTGGATGTAATAGTTGCCCTCGAAAAGATTTCCGCATTGTCATGTGAGCTAGCCTTGCAATTGTGATGCTTCTTTTCTAGTGCTGTCTTTAGGATTTTCTTCAAATCTGTGTAAAACTTCTCAAAATTTGGAGTGTGTATTCTTGTTTGTGCACATTATCGGTAAAAGTATAAGACGAATTACTTGTTTCATTGAAGCGACGATGAATTGAAAAAAATGTTTTTTTTATCAGGAATCTGTTTTTGGGGAAACGATTCTCTGTACAGGCATTGTACTTCACTGGTATTCCTATTTGTGCTGCGGTACATAAAATGCACGTCGGCTATTTCAATCTCAGCATTTATGAAGTGTTTATTCGTTTGAAATGATTACATGAACAGTAGATAATTACTATTAAAGGTTACTTTAAAAGTTTGTGTATTATTTAATTTAATAAGTATTTACGATTAAACTAAAAACTTTTACAGCGCTTTATCTAGTAAAGAAACGGTTTGAGGACATACGTTTATATGAATTGTTTTGCTTACTCTGGATCAAAGAATGCATCTTTAAAGTTTGAGGACATCTTAAGTATACGCCCTAAATATATATACAGTGTACACAATTTATTTTAATTCAAATGATATTGTAATGCATTTACGCTCCTAATACATGTTAATTTTGAACACTCGATATTTAAATAGATGAAATTTGATTCATTATTAAATTCAATAGTTTTGACATTAAATACATAAAATTGCTACAATGGCGCTAAAGACATGTTAAAGATATTTAATTTGCATAAGCATGCAGCTGAATAAACATAATCAATATAATTTATATTTCCCTTAGGTACGCCAGATGTGTTGTAACAGCAGAAGCGTTGAAGAGTATAACGTCTCAAAGATTGCCATTTCAAGTAAATCTTGAACATTGAGGTAGATTGAATGCGCTCAGACTAAGAATCTCGAGTTGCATTCCCATCGCATGCCGTTATACATGTGTTCAGGTTACTTAATTTTATGTGTAAATAGTGTATCCAGTTTCATTTCATTCGAGTTAGTGTCAATTACATGTAAACCAACTTATGGCACCAGCTTTGGGGGTCGATGCGCAGTTACCGGAGGCCTTCTAGCTAGGCGTACCGTACAATTGTTTCGTCGATACAATATGCATAACCGTTCCTTGGGTAAACCAAAACAACTTACCATTCCAATTAAATAAGTAAGTGACTTCATCTTACTTACTCTTTGAGTACTTTTTTGAAAGGGTATTGAGACCGTCACCAGATCCTACCTGTTTGCATTGGATCCCACCGTTAAAATATGTTTATCGCTCAGTTTAACAAAATTTTCACGGTCAATCTTGTTAGTATTGAAATCGCGCTTAGAAATTGGAATGTAAGTATTCGCTAAACTGTGTTAAAAGAACTTTGTAACTAACAATAGGAAATACAAACTAGAAAATCGCAGAATTCTCGATTTCATTACACTAGATTAATTTAGTACATACATAATTTGCATACAAACATTATGTAACGTAACAGTTGTTAATATTTCAATTCATTATACCGGGTACTGTTTTATAAGCATGTTTTATTGAAACATATCTATTTATTCTTCGTTCAAAGCGTTGCAATCTACAGGTATGATCGTCCTTGACTGGAAGTATCCTATCATCGTCCTTTTACTTGTGTGACATCATATGTTTAAATTTACACATTCCTTTTGTATTAATTGAATACATTTCATATAAGGCGTAATTAATTTTCTTACTAGCACAAGGAACATTTTAGAATTCTTAATTTTCCAAAAGGCGAAACCATTTTTAATCTTAATTGAATTTATATTATAGGGTTATTCGTAAATGATATAATATAGAGGGTGTCTTCAAATAACTAGGCTTATAAACATCGTCAAAATTACAACCGCTCCTATAAGGTGTGGGCTATGCTGTCTCTTGCGTAACATACCTCGTGTTGCATGATCTAGTTACGACGATAATGTCAATACAATCCTCAGGTATCAATAATGTTTCGCTATCCCCCCTGCAACAAAAATTGTTATTACTGTATATGAAAAATTTTAACACAACCAATATTAATTTTTTTAAAATTTTGTGTAATATTTATGGAATTAAAAATAATGCCATTATATGCAGGCCTTGATTAGTGATGCAGTTGGCATGTTTGCTTCTACGGCCAAGGGATCCAGGTTCAAACCTGATTGAGGTCGGTATATTTCTTAGCAGAGAAAAATTTACAAAACATGCTTTCTTCCCGGATAAGAAATTATAATCGTAGATCCTTTGCCAATGTGATGTTTCACACTGTTTCCGTTGCCGAGATTATTTAAAAGTAAGTTGAGCGGTTAACACTGTTCAATAGATAATTAATCAACAAAAATCCAAATTGACGATTGACGAGAGAGGCCTGCATTTTCCTTCCCTCTTTATGAAGTTAATATAACAATATAATTGTTACAGTTTAAATGGCGGAAACTTGTGCCTCGCATGAAATGTTTGAGATGAGTCGCCTCGGATAATCGCAAGCAACGACTCTTACCATTTAATTATCGAAGTTTCAGTGTCTTCAAGCTCGAGCCTGATGCACAGAAATCAATTAACAACTTGCAACTTCACAAGGCTGAAGCAAATGGCGTTCTTCTAGGAGTGTAATTGACTTTTATATTTCATTCTCCCTCTTTTGCCTACCAATTAAATATTGTTTATTTTTAATTTTTAGCCAATGGCATTAGTGATACTATTTTCTCTTGCTTTAGAAGTTACACGAACTGATACGTAATTCTAGTAACATTCAGCAGATTTCTTATTTTAGACTAATGTACTATAAAATAACCATTCAAGCAGGAAAATTTCAATGACATATTGACTTATTTCCTTTACATATTTTAAGATGACTTTGGCTTCTCTAACTTTGGTTCCTACAAGGTTTTTTAAGAATTAATTTATTAACACTTAAACTTATTTTACCTACAATATTCTTGAGATTTTGTAATTAAGCCTTAAATTGTGGACGAGCTGTAATTATTATTTATACTAACCTTCATGAATGGTACCTTAAATTCCAATTAGGCAAAATACTAGTAGGCATGACGAAATGACTATAGCAGTTGAAATCAACCAGGAAAAGGTATTTCCACATCTTGAGGTCTCAGCTACAAACCAAACCAAACAATAGCATTATATGTGTCGGGTATTACCTATCATTTGTCGTAAACCCATTTTATTTCCTTTCGATATCAAAAATTGATAGTACAAAATTTTGCCATTATAGAAATTCTGACAAAAATATATTTTTCAGATATAAAATAATAATAAATGTTTATATAAAGCTACTATTAACATGTACAAGTCGTATATTTAAAAAAATCAACTTTAAAAGTGTCAAAAGCCCACATGCGCGGTTCTTAAAGATGTCGAAAAGACAAGTATTAACCAATTTAGGAGATCATGCTGAACTGTCAGAAATATATCAGATAGGGGTGTCGATGATCTTAATTTAAATGTTTTATTGTTTTGTTTACAATTTATTCCAACTGCTTTCATTTGATTTTAAAAGGCATCTAATTTTCCTACATTACGTGGAACAGATATTTGTGTATATTATGTATGAATTCGGTTTGCATTAGCACTTTCTGCGAGATCCTAGAGCTCTCATCCGATGATGCAGAAACTCCGAAAGTAATTAAAGATTATCCATTAGGCACTTATACAGTGCTTTCATTTAATTCCGAACCCCACGTGATCATTTATGGGCGAAAACCAAATTAACGCGATGCCGCACATTAGTACATAATTCCCTAACATTTCATGTGCATTTGTTTAGATGTCAAATTTTTAAGTTAAAATAAAAATTGATTT
>JAHWXV010140952.1:0-11826 GCA_024586415.1 Phrixothrix hirtus
CTTACACCAGATTTTATTAAATTAAATCTATTTTTGATAGATGTTGGTTAGAAGAAGTGTTGCTGTGGACAACTATCCCCTATATTACAATGTTGCTGTACTTAGTTCTATATCTAAAGTTAGTGATTAGTATCAATGATAGGTAAAAAAAGGA
Source organism: Phrixothrix hirtus (assembly GCA_024586415.1). NCBI lineage: Eukaryota > Metazoa > Arthropoda > Insecta > Coleoptera > Phengodidae > Phrixothrix > Phrixothrix hirtus. Next base: position 155 of record JAHWXV010140952.1, read on the forward strand.
ATTAGTTAAATTAAGCCTGCTTTGCAGTAGTTGTGGCAACACCTGCAGATTTGTATACGTTGTAATATCTATGGGTCAAATTGTGAAAAAGTGCTTTTAGGTTGCTATAAGTAAAAAGAGGAGAACGGAATGCTTATTTCTTATTTGGTGCATTGAACTTTTGTACCTCATTGATACAAATATTTTTTTACAAAACCGTAATTAGAAGCAGTTCGAACAGAAATGGATTTTCATTCATTTACGTAGTTTAACGGACATATTAATACATCAATTCTGAAAAATTTAACCACATTTTTACTCTTTCACATAAAAAAGACACTTAAAAATGTATGATACTCTTAAATAATTCCAGGAAAACTGTTAAAATATTCCAACAAAAGAAATAAAAACTAACTTAACAACTTCTTTAAATTACAACCCCTTTGTAAGTGAATATCTTTCACACATCTACATAAAATACAGTTAGAGTCCTTTAAATGAATTCATTTTGAAACGAGTTTTGATTTGTGTGCGGCTTTAAGTATTCTAAGGAGTGGAATATAGAACGACGTAGACTTCTGGAAAACAGAGAAGTGCAGAGAGCTCATTTTCAACAACATCTATCTTGTATGGTCGCATGAAGCTGCAATAATAAGGGTTATAATTCAACCACGCCCGTTTCTTGGTTTCCCTTTGCATCCCCACAACTTCTAACAAAGAACTTTGCATACGGTAAACACTACAGCGTTATAACGCTAAGTTTTATTTTTGTAGATCTCTTTATATAGGTACACTTGGTACTAATGGGCTCTTCAAACAAGTCGATTAAACCTCAGAGAACCCATTGTTATAATACAAAGAATTTTCCTGTAAAAACAGAGTTTTATTTGAATTCGTGCATGAAGAGAATTCAACGATTTAAAACATAGGATTTTCTTTATTTCATATCTACCAAATTACTAAATAAAGTACACTTTATTTAACTGTAAAAATAAAATTTATTTTTTAAAACAATTACTTCAAATGCTGAATGGTAAACATTACAAATTCTGTTCTTTTCAAAATATTCAGAAAAGAAACTTTTAACTCTATTTCCGTAATATACTCAGAGAAGGTGAAACGCTTTCATTAACATAAAAGCGAGAGTTTTGTTATGTTTTCCCAGGATAGTTTTATAAAGGTACTTTTTGAAATGTTTGAAAGGTTTTCATAAAATAAAGACTTTGAAAATTGTCATTTACCTTCCCTAAGCTTCTTAAACTTTTTAACGTATAAAATATGGTAAAAGTTTCCATATTCAAACGTCCATCAGGAGTACCTAAATTTTAACTTCGCTTAGTATGCTGAAAAAAAGAATACACATCTATAAGATGGCAGTTGTTTCATTAAAATGCGTTAAAATATTATGAAACCACTTGTTTTTAAAAGAAATTAAATTATTCCAATATTCTACAGTCTCTAAATTTGAGTCTATATTAAATTATTTATAAGACTTTTGTTTTAATATTTTTGCTGTTTTACTTCTGAGTTTCATGGAATTTTATTTGGAGAAGGGCCATTCAGGCACACATATTTAGGCACGCAGTTTTAGGCGTCATTTCTCTATATTATGGTTCATGTACTCTAAAATAAGTTATCTTAGCTTATATTCTGATAACATGTTATTTAAAATTTGAACCAAGTTATACATATTTGATATTAATGTGTGTTATTTGATTATCCTCGAACCTAATGAACTATCGGTTAAATATTCATATACTTTAAATACTTAGACTATCAATGTTGACGCAGCACGATTCTCACTTAGAAATATAACGTCAATAATAATAAATAAATACCTTCAAGGAATTCGCAATTTCTATCCAAACATTTCTGTTAAAATTTGGGAACGCAACTGCACTGTCATTTAATTCTTCTTCTGGCCTGCTCATTACAGATTCGCTATCTCTTTTGTCATATAAGTACTTTCTTGCAAATATGTCTTCCAACTTGCCCCAAAGAGCGTGTTCGAGTAGACCCTGTGCATCAGTTTGAACCATTTTAGTACATTTTTAAACTTTAATTTTCAATTATATAGTCATATTTAATTATTGTACTGGGTGACCCAAAAGGAATCCCCATAACTTATAGGATGTACTACTTGGATAATTTTAATAAAAATAATCTGGTGTGAGACAATGCACGACTTTCTCTTACGTACATAGGTATACAAATATGCAAATGTTCACAAATAATTAAAATATTATTTACGTTTATTTGGAGAACGATAACTCTAACGGTCGCCCATCCAAGTTACTGGACACGTAGAACCCTGCTTAACTCCAGATATTTTCTCTAATAACTCGCTTCATCGCATTTTTTCAGGAAAATCTCTAAGTTCGCGTAAAAGGATGTCAAGGACATAACAACGGTAGCCCGTTTCAAAAAAATTGTTAAAAACGTTTTCGGGAAAATCTCAAAAGCTTGAAAAATCGCTAGAATAAAGTGACACTTCCGATCATTCAATTTTAACTAAATTCTTGCCGTTTCATGTACAGAAGGTATAGAACATAAATATAGTTTTTGATTTTCATATAATGATTACTTTTTGAAAAACGTTGTTCACAACTAATACGCCAAGTAATTCCGGCTACTCTAGTTTCAAAAATTTATAAGAGAAACTTCTTAGTTAATATAAAACTAAATTAAGTAGCTAAGACATATACTAAGTTTAAAAACAATCGTTAAAGTCGATTTTAAGAAAACCGTGAAAATGAATTTGGAAATTATCTAAAAATGACAGATAAAGTGGTACTTCCGGTTATTCTATTTTAACCATATTTTTGATTTTGTTAAAAAAGACAGTTGTGGCCCCAAATATAAATTTTTAGTTACTTAGGGCTTTCAGTTTCGTAGTTATTGTATACAGAGTTAATAGTGAAAGTACTTTCGATTACCCCATTTTCTTTCTGAGTAACTGCCTAAATTGTATGAAAGGGTCTTAAATGCTTAAGAAATACAATAAACTTTAAAAAAATCGTAATACCTGAATTCGAGAAAATGTCGAAAAACGAAAAATTCAGAAAATATCTAAAAATGAGAGGAATAAGGTTATTCGATTTTAACCAAATTCTTGATTTAGCATACTGAGGTGATTGTGATCTTAAATACAAATTTTCATTTAACTAGGGTTTTTAGTTTCATAGTTATTCTAATCAGTCTTAACGGCGAAAGACTTCCGGTTACTCGACTTACGGAAAATTTATGAAAAACCGCCTAAGTTAGATAAAGGGGCATTAAATTTCTAAGGAATATAGTAAATTAAAAAAAATCGGTACATCCGATTTCGAAAAAATCTAGAAAAACCAAAACATGACAAGAGTAAAGTGGCACTTCCGGTTATCGATTTTAGTGAAATTGTTGCGACCACGTGCGACGATAGGAACAAACTCAAATTTAAAATTTTGTTATTCTAGGACTTTTGGTTTTCGAGCTGTCGTGGTCACAGACACACACACACACACACACACACACACACACACACACAAATACATACATACACGCACGCGCGCACACACACACACATACGCACACACAGACCAAATTCCAAAAACATGGTTTTCGTACTCAGCGGACCCGAAAACGTGTATTTCCACTAAAATTTCGACACCGAAAATTTTGGTCGAAAACAATACTTTCTCATTTACCCATATTTCATATAGGTAAGAGAAAGTACAAAAGTTATACCAATGTAGGTTTGATTTCAAAACTTCAAAACGTTGCAGCCTAATGAAATATAATGAATGAAATTGAAAATAAACTATAAATCTAGTGCAACCATTTTATTATTTTATTATGTACTACATTAATTGATCAAAATAACCACCTTCTCCTTCTAAACTCCTTGGAACCTGCCTTAAAATGGAATTTGTCGCATTTTATAGGGCCTACATTTTAACCTTTAAAGTAATTGTTCTCGGTCGTTACTAGTTTCCGCGCATCTATTGCTTAAATACCCCAGAGATTAGTACAGCGGGTTCAGATTGTGATATGGCGCTAGTAACTCGTGTGGATCCTTGCTGCCAATCTAACTATCGCGATAATTATTATTGAGCTAGTCTAATATAGAATCCTGAAAATGGAGAAGCGCTCTTTTCAACTGTAGAAACCTTCTTGGCCAAGTTATCAGTGGATTATTGACTTTCCAAAAGGTTGAGGAAAATATTTCTCGTAAAACGATAACCAAAATCACAAAGTTCAATAAGTTTATTTCCAATAATGCCACAGCACACATTTACTGAAAACTCCTCTTCTAAATTGCATTCAATAGTTGCGTGAGGATTACGTATTATAAGACCATAAATGTTTATTTTTTATGCCGTTGGGAATGAAGCAACCTCATTGATAAATAATGTTTGTTCGCAAAGTTATGGGTTTGCAACAGTCTAAAAACCAAAATTTAACCCTTAGTTATAGTCTTACTGTTGAATATATGGAACTTTTAGTAAATTGTAATAACGGAACCTTTGGTTAATATTCTAAGTTGACCCGATATTTTTGTCAGGCTTATGCCTAGAAAAGCGTTGTGCTAAGCTTGCTAAAAGGGTTTTCGCCTATTTTTAACAAAAATCATCCAGTTTCTCGCACGGTCTCGAAGAAAATTTAACGATTTGAGAAACGCTCACGATATCCTTTCACAGTGGGAGTTTGCGTTACAGTTACAAAACTTGTAAATCAAACGGATATCCGAATATATTTCATTTGAAAATTCAAAGAGCATTATGGCAAGTACATGACTTACGAATGAGAGGAATAGGATTATTCATAAACAAGCAAATCGTCAAATGGGATTCCCACTCTTGCTGACTAAACCATATGAATGTATGGGGCATAGGTGGATAATTAGAAATGAATGAATTTTTTTCGAATTGAGCTTATTTGATAAAAATTACGCAGGGATTAGACCCTCAAAGATGCAGATTACTGCTGATTCCCTGCTCATATTCTAATACTATATTGCTATTTCGAGTCTCTAGTCCACAAATTTTAGTATATTTAGCATTAAATAGATCATTGCCCATGGGCATTCTCAGTTTAGGTATAAACATTTATTTTGTCGTGCACTTAACCTTGACACGTGATGAGGTCTTTACGTGTTGCTATTCAACCTGTTTACTTATATAACCAAAAACTTGCTTTGTTGCTGTTGTTTAAAATCTTCGACAATCTAAACCATATTTAATTGCAATATCAAATAGTGTTGCTTCTTTATGAAACCATTAATTTTACATTAGTTGAATTTTAGTTTTTGTAAACAACGTTACATTAAATAGCGTTGCAACAAAAATTGACGCTTTATGTCGATTGCTTATTGTTCAGATGGGCAGCTTCAGTGGAGAAATAGGTCCAGGCGTTCACACGTATGATTTCTGAACACTTAATATTTATAGCTTTTTACTCAAGGATCTGTTTGACAAATTTTTGATGGTGCCGGAAATTGCTTTTGTTTTTAACTTTAGGGCTCACCAGTCCCTGCTCGGGCGCCATTTCCTGTAACGGATATCTTATTTTAACACGCTCGACCTGTATAATTTTTATTTACAGAAATATAATTTTATTGTTTATTTGACGAATTTGTAATTTCACGTTAGAAGCGAATTCACATATTTAAAAATATTACAAACTTCCAGAATTCGGTTTCGAAAAGTCCAGAATTCGTCTTAACTTGTTAATTTACCTGGATATTATTTAGGTACGTTCTCGCTTTGCTTAGATCATCCTATTATTTACGAATTTGCGCGCCAGCATTTGTTGTTCAATTCGTTCAACAGAACCTGCTTTTATGTCGTCGATGCCTGTTACTTGATTTTTACACAAGATTTTTGTCGAATATGCAAAAAAGGTAATCACACGATGAAAATTCGGCAAATCTATCCAATCAGTGAACAGTACAGCCATCTCAGGTATTTACGGAAACTCAAGACCCAATGTAGCAATGTGACCTTTGGCGAAAAGTGATGCAGAGCCCAGTTATTATAATTATGGATAGACAACCTATTCTAGAATGTCTAGCTGGGCAATGTATATCATTGCTCGTTCCCCGAAGAAGAACAATCCAAGCACTCGATCACAAAATAGACACACTAACTTTAACTATGTCTCTAATGTGATCTGTAGCGAAATGTGATTTCTTTGCTCATAGACGCACTTTCTGTTTGTGAAGCTTCCCGAAGAAATGAAGTATTGCTTCTACGAAAATCATACTTATCAAAAAATCTTTAACTTAATCAACACTGTCGAGTATAGTCATTGCAAACGTTTACGTCAAACGAAGGACCAGTAACTCCCGTGATACAATTTTCGCAGGTTTGTGGACTGTGGCAAATATCGTTTAAATACCACCAACGTTCCAGACGTTTTAGGCCTCCGTACTTTTTTTTATGCTCTACACTTCCACTTTTCTTGAACTCTGTACCAAGCTCATCTAGTTTCTTTGATGAGAAAGCTAGGTACTGTAGGGTTGATTTAGCTATAGTAAACCATTTTACAATATTTGCTTTCCCCTATGCCTTAACCTTGTATGAGTATTTAAGTATCTGGGAAAGAGTCAAAATTTGGTACAAAAAAATGCTATAAACAAAAACTTTACATTTAGAAAGTTTAATAAATTTCTCTTTAAAGTGGCACACTGGAATTTTGAGACTCGTCAATTGTCTGGTATAACATATATGCTATACAAGTAATTTTGGGACATTCCGTACAGTGCCTATCATGCTACATTTGAGATTTAAAATTGCATGCATATGAATACAACGTTACAACAAATACAACAAATATATGATATACCACGGATCATCTTACAGTAACCCTTTTGTTACTCATGTTGCAAGAGAAGATTAAGGTTGGCGCGGCTTAGCTCAGTAACAATTAACCGGAGAGTGGCGTGAACGGTTTTTCTATGCTGGTTTCAGCTCTTGTTTACAACTAGCAGATGGTACCTATAGGAAAGAAAAGAAAACGTGTCCTGTAAGGGCGCCAGTCATATGTACCGTCTTATCTCGTACGTACGCCTCGCACGATAAGACGTACGACGGCTTTGGAATCCTGGTGCTGATCTAACCTAAAAAAAGCAAGGTTTTTGGAACAACACATGAAATGCAACTGAAGTACAAGAATACGTATGTCTATTACCGCGAACGAATTCGGCAATAGATAACAAACACCAATAAAAATAGTGAGACAACAAAGATTACTAAAAACTATGTTATAAATTTTTATCCCTTTTGGAATACCAAAATGACAAACTGGGTTATTGACTTTTGCCTTAACGGGATCTAGGCCAACCGATAGCGATTTAAGTGATAAGAAATTTATGTTATAATTAACATTCCCAAAAATAAGATATCCTGGAGTAGTCGAAAGTAAAACACAATCTACTTCTCTTCGCTAACGCTTATGAAAGCAATAATTAATTTCATAAAACCAAAATAGTGCTCAAAATTACAATGAACTATCTAATAGCGTTAGATAGACGACATCTAACATCAAAAACGTTATAGTAGGAGATTTAGTTGATATTGAAGCTGACAATATTCCAACATTATAACTTGACAGGTACTATAATTGGCAAATTTCAAGAATCATGTATTGTAGCTAAACATAAGAAAGTGCAATATTTAAAAAACATAATTATAATGTTTCAAGATATGGAATAAATGAATTTTGTACCTTTATCTCTTATTACAACACTCAAATACTAATTTTTAAGGAAAAAACAACAAGTGAATTAACGTCGTGCAAAACATTCCATTTTCAAACGAAATTATTACCGTCACATCATGTATATAAATATAATTCACTAAAAATCTAAACAACCTTATGATAAATTATATTTCATAAATTGTGCGTACCAAAACTTAGACAACTAATTTATTTTAATTCGAAAATACTACTGCAGACATTTATTACTTTAACAAGATAGCGGAAAACGTTATTTAAAGGTGTATATTCAAAATGAAATTCTAAAATTACAAATACTTCTTATGGCGTGCAATATATTATAATTGAATTAGTGAATTTTCATTTCCGAAAGTAAATAATTTCCTATTACGTTGTTTTCAAAATTCAAGGGACTTCAATTGGTAACATGCTTTTCCGTCAATGTAAAAAAACGAGTTGAAGGTCTAGCTTTTATTAATAGGTACAGCTAACAAAGACAGGACTAACCTCGATTCCCTGTAATAAACCGACTTGAACAACATCAATTGTTGCAGCCTGCCAGATGTGGTTTTATATAATAACGGCCAACCATTTAGTACGCATTACAATGCCGCTAATTCGTCTTGTTAATTAGCTTCTCCAATACGAGAACTGGGGATGATGATAAATAGTTTCCCCTTCTATGATTACAAGTTTGGAATAATAATGTTGATTACATTCAACCGGTACTAGTTGCTATAATTAATGATGGAAATTAATTATAATATAAATAAATTTATATGATCTTACCCGTACAATAACGATTAATACGGCACAATAAAAACGAAAAAAAAATCTGATTAACAATCAATGTAACACGCCTTAGTTAAATTTGATAGTACGGAGCTTTAGACGACGTGCACAATCAACGACCTTCTAGAAAATGGCGTTAAAAATTCGTTTTCACTCGCCGTATCGCATTATCTAAATATATTCGAAGGAAATAGGGCCGCACTCAGTTGAAACGTTACCTTGTTATTTTATTTTATAACTAAATTTTATGGATTTCACAACGAAATACCCCACAATTTACATGCGTAAATTAAATAATTTAATTTAATACATCGAAAGTCTATAAATTATCAATAGGTAAAAAGAAAACGTTACAGAGAAACGACTATTAAATAATCTTACTGCCTTGATTACAAATTGAAATAGTTGCCTTGCGCATCGTTCTACCTTTGCGTGCGCGTCTATCAACAGTTTTCTCCTTTTCATCAACGCTTTCAAAATAGGTAGCCTTTAGCTTACCCTATTTACCTTGGGAAATGCGAGGATCATGTGACTTTGAAAGGTAATGTTCTCAGAGGTCTCAATCCATTCAACCAACAGGCTATCCCTGATATGGGTATCTTATACATACACCTCTATTAATCAATCTACAAGATGCAGTATTATGTAATAAGCGTTACTGATCTATAAAATGGAATAATCCACACGAATATGGGGTATTTTAGTCCTTTATCTTATCACGAACTGTACTTACTGCAGATACTAAATGTCGACCAAATATCTATTTCCAGCTTTTCAACTCAATGAAGTTCTATCAGAGAAATTCTCGCATCGTTATCTTATTTAAGTTGCTAAAGCGGTTACGAATTGTTGATATAAAACTTAAACTTTTCGTACTGGTAGAAGTCCAACCACAAAAATCGCACGATCTTGGCCTGTTGTAAATCTTCCTTACAAATAGTACGATTTTTTGGCGCGATTTGGAGCACATGGTGTCGTCATATTGAAATAAAGTCGTTTTGTGGTCTATAATATCCGTAGATGTGCTGCTGATATCACAATTTTCAAAGACCTGTGGCTTAATCACATCACTAACCAACAGGAAAACGTAGTGCAAGCATCGAATTTCGTAAATAATAAGACAAATGCTGCGTCCACTTCCAACAGTTTTAAAAATCAACTGATGAACCAGTAAATAAAATCCTCAGCCAATTTTAATTCTCAAATCCTATGTCAAAATACACCAAGCTATATTTTGCGGAAGCATCAATTGTAGCAAAGGGTACAGAATCGATAAAAACCATATTTTTAACGCAGCGCACAGTACGATGTGTTACAGGAATTAACAAGTCTTAAACTGGGCCTGCGAATTTGAATTTTTCCAATTTTTCGCGAATTCTTAGTAAAATTTATTAAGGTTCGCCACATATTGCTTGAATTTTGATAGTAAATTCGAATAATTTCAGTAGTTAGAAAACGGCGTAAATTGATTGTCCTTCCAAGATCTTTAGCGCTATTGAAAAACGATATCCTATAAGGTATTAAGGCAGATTTATAATCTGACAGATCCTTTAAAATAGTTTGAGTTTGAATGCTAATATCTCATACCTTGAGATAGTGTGTACAATACATACAATATTCTACTGATCTAAGCAAGGCAACACATCGATCGCCTTTTCAATACCAAATGGCTGTCCACAAGTCCTAGACTGGCTGGAATCGGCCAAAAATATATGTGATTTTAAATGTGTTTGTCGATTTTGGTTGTATAATGCTCAATTGTTATAGTAATAATGGTTCCGACACATGAAAAACAAATACCATAGCTTTACTTTTAAATAGCTACCTACATCAAACTATGTCATATACTGAAAGCTTTTGCAATAATTAAATGAATTCGTTGACACAGAAAGTTCAGAAGTAATAAAAATACACGCTGTAAAACATTTATAAAGTACCACCTTCCTCTTAACTTGATACACTCATAATCGACTTAAACTTTATTAAATATTTGAACCCTTTGGCGCTATGTTAATTATGAGCTTTTATATCTCAAGCACGGTTTATGCAAAAAGTAGCATCTGTTTTATAACCACAAATTAATACCGAGATAGGTGGGAGAGCTAACAAATATTAGCATCATGTTTTCCAAAGTATTTTTTCTGAGAAATTATCAGGACACGCCTGTTTTGCAGTTGCATCCTTATGTAGTTATAGTAATTTATCCATCTAGAATATTTCAGATACGATGGATTGTTATCCTTCAAATATTTTCTAAATTTTAATACATGCTAACTTGTAAAAATGTGTGCCATAAAGTTGTAGCTCTGAAGACTCCGTTCGACCTCCACCAAAAAATAAAAGATTACGTGTTATTTGAAGTTTTAAATGCAAATGTGGTTTATAGCTAAACAAACCTTGTTTGCAAATTTTATTTAAAAATGATCGGCTAAACTTATGTAGCTTATTTTAAAACGTGTCGTACGCTTCTAAAGGAATTTCATTATGGAGAATCTTTGTTACATCAAAAGATTTCAGTATATTTGACTGATATATTGTAATTTAAACATTCCGACGAACTAACCAATAATACCGATGGTTGTGACAGAGAGTAATAAGTATTTAAACTGTCACAGCTGCAATTATTTACAAAATTCAAATTAGGAGTTGTTCGTGTAGGGTGATCTTTATTTTGGACCTTAGGAATGCCTAATTAACTGATTATTTGGGGTGACTCTCGTATGTGCAAATTTCATTGGAATGCCTTTGTTTTTGGTCTAAAGTTGGAAATTTATTGCAATTGATAGTAAACGTTGGACGTAAGATTAAATTTAACTTAGATTGTATCTCATGTGAATGGTATAAAATTTAACTAGAAATTATAATTTTTTTGGGTTGGACTTGAATATTTCCGCGAAATGCTATTGTTTTATTTCTTACGGGATATAGGAGATCATTATTAATTCTTGTGCCACTTGGATTGCATAACATATGCTATAGATTACGGGCACCACTCTGTGTAATAAATATTTAGAAGAAAATTGTTCCTGCTTTTAATAATAAAAAATGATTTCTCTACGCCTGCCACTTTGACAGAACTGTCAATGCGTGTTTACCGTTCAAACTTGTAAAAGTACCCACATATAACATAAAAATCGCGATTATAAAAACTGATACAGTTTCGCGCGTTTTAATGTTATTAATATTTAAGTTAAAAAGACAAT
>JAHWXV010140976.1:0-10791 GCA_024586415.1 Phrixothrix hirtus
AACCGCAGTTCTCATCCTGAAGCTGCCTTGTATATAATTTTATAAAAATTGTAAATATCTATAATAAGTTTTAGTGAGTTATTGCCGCAGCTACATATTTAACACAGCCAAGCAAGCCGTCTTGGGCCCTCTCCGACTTTTGAGCTATACTCGAGGTATATGTTAAGCTAGCCCAGTTTGTACTGAGCACCTTACACAGGTTCGTAAGACAATGTCACGATAACTTCTGTTTCTTAGCGAGAACGCGTCTTGTAAGTTCGAGATCTTTAAACCGACTATCTAAATCCTTATTTTTGCACACGGGAGGGTTGAGGCCATGGCATTCAAAGTTTTACTGGCCTATCCTGGTGCTATTGACTTCAAGGGGGTTTTATGAAGCGGATACAGCTGAATAATTGTGAAGTAACCAATTGCTAAGAATTCTGAATTTGTAAAGCAAATACGTGAACAAGGTTAAACAATTGTTTTAATGTACTTTCAAATTTAACTCCAAATTGATGTAAAATACGTAAATCAATTATGAGGAAGGATATCTAAATTCTTTATACATGATTTTATAATGTACTAAAATTTCAAGCGCTCTTTCAGATTTTCTGCTACAAATTCAACCAATACAAAATTAATCCTTTATATAATTATAATTGATTGCAATCACAAAGACTATGCTATTTCCGATGTCTTTTGCAACAAAAATTTATAAATGTAAATAAAGCGCTACAAATGACCCAAATAAATGTATCTATACCAGGTAAATAAAAATCGATTAACAAGAATCACAGACAACTGCTTGAAATAGTTCGTCGTTGACGATCATCTCCGATAGTGTCAAATCGAATACACTTAAGGAAATACAAGCCCCAACACTGAATATGCACAATTTAACTACTAAGAATTTTTCACCCGACTATCTTAATCTGATGTTATTAAAGTATGTAAAAAGCACCATTTATTTTATAAACAATTGGCGCACTGCACTTTTAGCTTATGTTTTTCTTATAATATAAAGTTATTTCCTACTGTCCTAGGATGCTGCCACTTCTTTTTTTTGTTTCAAATAAGGTTTCTACGTGTAAAAACATTAAATGGAAATTCTAACGTCTGCGATGTAATACTACACTTTATCTAAACTGACTATTAGGTTAAACCATCATGACAGGTAATCACTGCTACTTTAATTTCTCCAAAGATTTACGTATTATTTAAATTTTCAGAATTGCATTGTAAATGACAATATTTTTAGTAACAAGTAACAAGTGAAAATAAGAATAGTATAGTAATTTAAAATGACTTTCATAGTATAGAAAATTATAAATTATTTTTCAATAAACTATAAAATCGTTTCTTTCCTTCAAATGAAGCAATTAAGTAAAACTACATCTGTATCATAATTTAGGATTTTCTCATAATATGCAATAACTCTTCTTAACGCAAAGTTATAAGTACAGTTTACCGCTTATATTTTGTTAATAAAACACATCATTAATAAAATGTTTATAAATATAAATGTAGAGCATAAAGGAAGTTTCTTGTTAGGAAGGCATTGTTATTTCAGTGAAGTTAATGATGTGGTTTCTCCATGATGTAAATATGATGGGATGTGGTTAAGTAGGCTGTTCTCCCCTGACAAACATTTGAAACTACTGGAGTGTAGTCTTATATGCCATACAAATTTTGTAACAGTAGCTTTTGTTGGTTGGTTCATTAAAGACAACAATTTATCATTGTATTTTTAGCATATATAAATCTGTTACAAAGTTTCATATAAATTTCATGTTTTCAGGAAATATTACAAACTTCTAGAGTTTTTAAAATCCCCTGTTATTTGAAATTCCTTATACGTATAATTAATGTTTCACAGCCTAAAATTTTAGAAAAAGAAGATAGCAACAATACTAAGATTATATTACCACACTCATGATTAATTTCAGATTTTTAACTAGGAATTTTAAATATAATTAGGTAATAATCATGCTGTTCATTTTTAGCTATTCCATATTTGTGAAATTTCAAGGCGATTGCCTTAAAAGCGGAATGAAAGGTAAATCAAAGAAAAAAGAGCCATATAATACATTTATATTTAAAAAAAAAATTAAGTTAGATTAATAACATATTAGTATTCAACAGGTATTATTGATGTTTTCCAAGGTTCTCACCGATTTTGTCTAAATTGAAAATGTCGATCTGTTTCAAAAATCAGAAATATAACGGATTTCCCAACAAGAACGCCAGATTTGAATTGCGCGTCATTGTTTTAGTGTTAGGTTGGCGGCATTGTCTTTATAAGTTCTGTCATTTGTCATTACTCCAATTAATTGCTGTGAAGCGCTTTTCAATGGAACAACGAATTTTAATTGCTAAAAGGCCTTATAAGTATGGAGAGTAGTTTTCAGAAACTGTACGGAACTGCGTAGGATCCTTGGTCGTAACAACGCACCTAATGAGCCAACGGTTCGTAGGTTAATGAATATACTTAAAGCCACCGGTTCAACTGCAAACATCAAACCACCTGAGCGCACTCTTTTCAGCCACCCTCTTGCGAACATCGCCATTGTGCAGGAAAGTGTTGTCATAAATCCAACAAGAACCATTCGTCGCCGTTAACAACAGTTGGGCATTACGAGAAGCTCCTTGCAGCGAATTCTCGTGAAAGATTTTCACATGAAGACCTACAACATTCAGTTAACACAACAACTGAAAGCAACGGGTCATATCCAATGGAGACAGTTTGTTGAATGGATTTTGGAAAGTCAATGATTTTTCAAAGAAAATAATCTTTAGTGACGATGCATATTTTCACTTTAGACGGCTTTGTAAACAAACAAAACTGTCGCATTTGGGCGACAGAAAACCCTCGAGAAATCTGTGAAAGAGGAATGCATTCTGAACGAATTACTGTGTGGTATGGATTTTGGGCAGGTGGAGTAATCGGGCCGTACCTTTTCCAAAATGATGATGGAAATTACGTAACAATCAATTGAGAACGTTACCGCACTATGATTGAGAACTTTTTGTGACCTTATTTAAATGATATTGCTGTCGAAGACGTATGGTTCCAACAGGATGGCGCTACCTGTCACGCCGCCCATTAGACGATTGCCTTGCTACACGAGAAATTTCCAGGCCGAGTTCTCGCGAGAAACGCAGACCAGAACTGACCAGCGCGCTCATGCGATCTGAGTCCATGTGACTTCTTTCTGTGGGGGTTTCTGAAATCGCAGGTTTATGAAAACAATCTCCTAACCATACCAGATCTACAGAATGAAATACGGCGTGTCATTGTCCAAGTGGAGGAGCAAGTTTACGTAAGAGTCATCACTAATTTCATTGATAGAGTAACTACATGTAGAGCAAGTCATGGATGTCATTTGCCAGATATTATTTTTCATCCTTAAACTGGAACATATACCCTTTTGTAGTAATATAAAAATATATAACATTTCATGAATATACAATATTTGTTTTCCTTATTAAATCCGGCGTTCTTGTTGGGACACCCTTTAGTACGAGTATTAATCTCAAATAAACAATTGCCTAAAAAGATCTCTCATTCAGCTTTTGCACCCTCATAATCTATACCTTTGATGTCCGTTTTTTAAATAAGATATTTACATCAATGTAACTTTATAAAGAACAAGCTAGTGTCCTGTTTCATTTGAACATTTAAAAAGAGGCATTGGTAAGAGATTCAATACAAAGTCATTTTAAAGTAGTTTCAGATATTTAAACTGTCTATACTTTATCCTCGCGCATTTTCAAAGGAACAAAAGAAATTAGATCACTTTTCTTTAGCTAGATAAATTATTTTAAAAAATACAGTATAACTTTGGAAATTGCAAGCACTTTGTTCGTTATAAGCGATCGTACACGGTAACAAAACTATTGGAAATATACGTTAACGCACTTATACGTGCTACAAATTAAAACCGAGTGCAGATTTGTGTAGAATGATGTACAAATAATTTCTCTTCGACGCGTTTCGTGTTGCATCAGTAAGACTAGAAGTAAGCTTTTCACTTATTTAAACACAGGAAGTGAAACATAAAGTTAACTTTTAGTGAAAAGTGCATGAGTTACCAAAGGCCAACGAAATTACCAAAATTTCAGAAAAATTTTCGTAAACCTCCGCAAACTCATGTAACCCGAAGCACGCCGAAGTAAAATCTACGCAGGGGATTTTACTTTTACTATTCATTCCTATTGCTTCTTTTGGCCGTGCAGCACTGCAGAGATAAACGGATATACATTCGAAAACATATAACATTTTCTCAACGTTTTGCGGTGTCGCGCCACGATTAAGTAAACGGCAAGCTTTATGGGAGTTCTCCTGAACTTTTAACGATTGCAGTGAAATTTGATTTCGGAAGGGTAAAACGTACGTATCTTATTTAAATCTAACTTATGTAAGCGCGAAACCAAGCATAAGTTAGTGTACATTTAAAAATTACGATGCGCCGCGCCGCGTTTCACAAATCAGCTATAAGCTTTACATGTCTGATGGAATTCTTGACGCATATTTTAAAACTTCCTTATCGTACAAACTTATTTATCTTTCTTGTTGATTATTTTTCAAAATTAGTTAAAGTTCTCAAATGAAATTCGTTATATAAGATTGTAGAATCTAAGTTACAGTAAAGTGTTCGTTGTAAATATCTACGTTAAAAGCAATCATAAAATGTTCATTAATAATGTAAATCAGTTCGGGACTTGAGATTTCGTTCGTTATAGGCGATCGTAGAGAAGTTCCTTGTTTTTTTAAATACAATTCAAAGCAGTGTCTAAAACTGAAATAAATATCCCAAATTTTTATCAGTAGCGCCACTAGTATACAGAGTGATCTTAAAACCCGCCCACAAACTTGAACTGTATACACGGAGATAGTTCTGAATTAGGAGAAAAAAATTATTTTAAAAAATCCCTTGGCGTTTCTACGAAATACGCAAAATCTACTGCAATAGCAACCAACTGAACGTGTCGTTTTAATTAAATAAATTATAAACACGTAACACAGTTTTGTTATGTTTTTATAAACGTCGGATTTCGTTGCGACGATCAGCGTTTGCAGCCCACCGCATCGTCCAGCCGTCGCACACTGCTACAATGCTTCGCCAATGTAAATCATTTCGTTAACGCGGATCGTCTGGAAGGCACAGTGACCCGCCGTCAACGTCTGCATCTCGACAGCTCATAAACAAGTCCAAACGCAAACGCCAACCTTAATTTTGCATATACTGGCGTAGTGAAAAGCTGATTTAAAAATAAATAGCCTTTTGAGATCTACATAAATGAGATTCAGTACAAAATCAAATTAGTGTCTGTTGAGTCTAAAAAAGCCTCGGAACCTTTCAGCATCAAAATTAAGATGAGTTACAATTACTGTTCTGTAATAACCTTGTTGTATTCTAGATTTGTACAATACCTAGGTTCTTTTCGTGTGGAGAACGACCGCTGAATATCAGCATCTTCTTCCGCTTCTATCAAAATCAATGCTTCTAATGTTTCTGGATCCATTAAAAAATCGATTTTTACCTCGCAACTTTATAAACGACTACCAAAACGCAAACAACAAACAGTTCAAGCAAAACATGTGAACGTAACGGCTGGACGTCGCTACCAGACTGTAACGTTCTTAAAACAATACTGATAAAAGTATTTTTATGTAAAATATAATATAATTTTTTTGTGAATTATAGAGAGATCTTCGTGAATAATAATTATGTAACTTAATAATTGAACTACAAAAAACACAATCTCACATTACAGTTTTTAATAAGAAACGTTATGCAAAAGACAACTCGGAGAAGTGAGAATAAGGAATGTATCAGCAAGTGCAAGTTGTATACTTTGGCAATTTAGCAATTAAACAGATCTTAAAGTAATAAAAGATGGTATTCTTTAGACTACAAGTTGCATCAGCTGTTTCGGCCTAGAAGCACTGATTGAAAGATTAGATTTGTAACAGTTTCATATAATTTGAATAAATAGTAAATCACAGTAGTTTACAAATAACAATTCTTTGTGAATTTTGGATTTTAACAATCAATTGAATTTTAAACATAAATGATACTATATGTCCACGACAGTGATCTAAGGGGTGGCAGCCAGTAGTTGATTCTTCGATCAGGTACCCGATAGAGGTGTACTCCAGATGAAAAAATCGCCTCCACACTAAAAATAATAGACTTTAGATCATTCTCTCATCGTAGAGTAAATTATTAAAGGCAGAATAAGATTAATTTTCGTGAACGCAACTATTACCCAAGAGAGAAACTTAATTCTGTCCAAGAATAATCTTTAATTATAAATAATATAATAGTGAAATATAGTTATCCAACTATACGAAGCAACAACATCATTCAAAAGATATGATTTACAATTAATCGAACTAATTGAGTGACCACCGGTGATTCAATTAGTTCGAGACTAATGAATTAAATGATGCAATAAAGTAGTAGAAAAATGAACAATCAGTTTAAAAAAAAACCATTGACAGAATATAAATTTTGAGCCAAATAATTAATGTCAAAACATAATGAAATAACAACCCCAAATAATGAATAATTTAGATAAAACCCACCCAATTTGGAAACCAAAGAATATTCATCACAAATTTCACCGTGACCGAAGTTGTTCCCTAGGAAATAATTATGTGATTATTTGATTACATGCAAGTCATGAATGGGATCAGTTGTCAACAGTGCAGCAACATTCAACCTCATGTCCTCCAGACATGCGTAACTATATATCCATGTCTTCCGACATGCGCAAAAACATATGCCATATTTTAATGGAATTTCTCCAAATCAAGTTACGCCATTTTTGGCACAATACCTTATCAAAACTAAAAAAACAAATAAACAATTTACGGCCTCAGGAGCACGACATCGCTTTAAAAATCATTAATCCCCCCCCCCCTGTTTGCCATTCCGACTTTCGAATAAAATACGATCCTAAAAATTAGTCTTCAAAATTATCAAAGTTAACTATAAATCATCATTAATAATTTCAAGAAATATAGACGTAATTTCAACCTTCATAACAGCGGTTATCAAAGTTAGAATTCACGAAAGCAAAAATACGTGTGTACTATTCAAACTTTGGACCGGAAGTCCCGTTCTAACCTTCAATACAAATTCCGCTAACATACACATTCAATCAGGATTCATCAAAGCTATCCCTAATTGAATATTAACTGAATTAAATATATTAAAGGTGAACAATAATTATGTTTGAATTGCAATATAGATTTAAGATATTAAATATAGTTTTAATATGAATAGTTATCAAGAGTAATTTCCATCCAACAAGTTCATGATTAATTACGTAAATCAAAAAACAATTAAATTTTATAAGTGAACTTGATAAAAGACACTGAATCTAATTCCCAAATATAGTTAAAGCTCTACCATTTTATCCTCGACAGAATTACAATAATATTAACTAAAACTGAAACAACTAGTAAAAAAGCAACCGAGAAAAAAGACGAGCGTTACAAGACGTGACGGCAGACCGCGAACGCTGGACGTCGCACCGAAATCCGACCTTAAAATAGTTATTAATTTTATTTATAGCTTTACATTCACTTACAATCGTTGTATGTTAAATTATAGAATTGTTGGATTTTGTCACACGCTTTCAACAAGTGTCTATATTACCGAAGTGTAATAATTTTTAACTTTCCATGTTTGTTAATTTAATTACATTTAGTTTTAAGTTGAACATCGGATTTAAATTCCTGTTATTTTTATTTATGGAGCCATATGATACAATTAGTTTACATAGAGCCTATTAATAACCTAAAACAATTAACAGAACGAATACGTTATGCTCCTCCTAATGCAACAATCATTACGTCGTAAAACACAACCGTATATTATCAGTGGAAGAGAGCATTTTAACACCTCTTGTAAAAAAGGTAAGGGCGTCAGTCCTCATTGTCTTAATTTTATCTCAAATTCCAAGTTGAGAAAGGTTAGAGGAAATTTTCTTTGATTTTAATGTAAAACATGGAGTAAATTCAGTGCAATTGCTTATATTTTGTGTTTATAAAACCTACATTCAGTGCAATTGAAAATCGTGACGTAAACATTGAAAAATCCTTTACAATTTTTTACAAATTCTAGGAATTAAAAAGACTCAAAAAGTAAATTATCAAAATGATGGTATTTATACAAATTTGGATATGGTCTTTAACATAATAAGTCGGGAAGACAAATTCCTTTATTATTTGTTATAATTTAGTGTTTAACTTTTGTCTCCATAAGATGCGAACGAATAAAATTGTAGGTTACTATGTATTGAGTTAGTTTAATTTTACATAAATAAACAAATACAGTTGCAGTAATTTAATACTATTGAAGAAAATGTTATTACCCCAACAACACGTAGTTGAAATTTGAATGTCGTCTAGACATATTCATTTATATACATACTTTCCGGCAGTTCTCAAACACTGGAAGTTTTCAGTTTTTTCGAAAAGTCTTCTATTTTATGAGATTTTCTTGTTAATGGATGTGATTAGGTCCCTACAGTACCGTGCTAAAGTTTGTCGGTTGATTTTAAAATCACCTTGTATGTCAATCCCTGAAATTGAAGTTGAGAAACTAATTTATGTATTATTTACTATTATATACCACACTACAATAACTAGTTTGGTGTAAGTTAGTAAGCTTGAGATAGAATTATTAGGTTAATTTAGAAATTTAAGTTTAAGCAACAAACAGTTTATTGGGAGCAATAAACACTAAGGAGTATACAAGTTGTTAGAATATAATTTATTGATTAGTTTGAAAAAAGTAGAACCGCTTATACAAACGCTTTGTCAATAAAGCTAAAAGTCCGCTTTACATTAGTTTTGTTGAACAAGCTTGCCTCGAAAGTAAGAACTCAGAGGGTCGTACTTGCACTTAGCTCAGGGTTCGACGTGTCATCAACATAATGTAACTTATTTTTGTTATCTTCAATAAATTTATAGTCGTAAAACAAGTTTTGATTGTTCGGAAAAAGGGATACGCTCCCTCAGCGCGTATCTCGCAGGTATTGGGGTGCACCTCAATGTTATTCATTATTAAATTACATTTTGTGTGTAGGTTATCCATAACTAACTTAGTTACTATACTTACTTTAGTATATATAAATAGTTACTAAAAGTACATATTATTAGTACCATAAAAGTGGAAATTATATCATGCTTGGGCTAAAGCAGTGCTCTAGGAAAGATAAAAACACAATCCTTTAAATTAACGATTTCTTAAACTTAAAATAATTTATGCAATAGGCATTATCAAAATGTTGGCTTCTACTCTTGCTTTCAATAAAGCGTTCTGTAATATTGCGGAATAGTATAAACGAGCATTCTTTGTCAACTAAAGTTCCTATTTTTTCTGAAGTTATTTTAAATCAGCCTTATATACGAGGCTGTTTCAAATGAAATCCGGATTGGGTCTGTAGAGCATGTAAATGTGTCACCGTTACAAAATACATTTAATGAGGTACTAAAGTAATTATCTGAGTAACCTCTACCCGCCTAGTTTATTAAATAAAACAATTGCAGCATCAAGCTACAATCATTGCTTGCATTGTCGTAGCTAAATAGTTGCACCAGCAAAGAAATATGCTCAGTTATAAGAATTTTAACTGCTGAGGGTGTAAATCCACCTGAAATTCATAAAAGAATGCTAAATGTGTATGGAGATAGTTGAATAGCTCGTTCAAGTGAATGGGTCAATAAGTTTAAAAATGGAACTGAGAGTGTAAGAGACGCTCCGCGCCCGGGACAAGTGAATCATGTAATCACTCCAGAGAACATTGCAGTGGTTGAAGAACTGATTTTCGTATCAAAACAGGCGAATTAAACTTGAAGAAGTCGCTTCAAAAATTAATATGAGCATTGGTTCAGCTCATAATATTGTTGTGAACCACCTTAAATTTCATAAGGTGTGCGGTGCATAAATGATTTTACAAGCAGCCAAAAAGTTTTTTTTATATAGATTAACGCATTGGTCGACAGATGGAAAAGGTGTATTGAGGGAAAAGGAGATTACGTAGAGAAATAATATGTTTACTAGTAATTTTTTACAATAAAAATAGTTTTACAAACCTTATCTGGATTTCATTTGAAACACCCATGATTATTAAAGCTAACTAGATAAAAACGCAAAATAAGAACTAAGGTGAATTTGTATAAACTTTTTTAAAGCAATAGAAGGATGGATCCTAAGGTATTTATAGGGATGTCTACATTCATGGAAATACCTTATTACTTATCTGCAATCGATAGATCATGAGGGACATAAACACTAAGGGCATGAGACGTCAACACTATCTGATTCATGTACGTATTACGTATATTTTTGCTCGCTGAACTGCACTTGGAAAAAAACTGTAACGAACTTGTGTTAAGTTCTTTATTGTTTTTGGTTCAACATTATATTTTATCTTCCAGAGCAGCTCTTTTTGTTTACAAGTCAATTACTATTACACGATTATTAATAATTCTGCTGTATGCCGCTAAAATCTATATGAACATAACATTAATTGTCTAGACGAACAAATGACAAATTTAGTAAAGTTTCTTTTACAAGCAATTTAAATATGCAGTTCAGGATTTATATATTCTATTTTATATTTAAAATGACATAATAAAGTAATAATCTTGCCATAGATCCCTTTTGTCTTTCTGCAACCTTAATTTTTAATTTTTTTTTTTTTTTTTAGGTAAAATTAACAATTAATTGTTAATTATTTAGAAAGAATGACTGGTGTTTTCGTATAATTGTAGAATGTAGGGATATA
>JAHWXV010141017.1:0-16872 GCA_024586415.1 Phrixothrix hirtus
TGTATATGTATATATGCGAATTTAGTTGTTTTTTAGAAATTAAACTTTGTGTTTTTTTTTTAATGGATTATGACATTAATATTTATAGAGGTTGTGCATAATTCAAATATAGAAATATATGACTCACAACTACTAGGATCTAGTAGTACAGATAAATATGAATCAATGAAATTTCAAAATCGGAAAAGGCACAAATATCGAAAAATTTTCCTTGGCCGGGATTTGAACCCAGGATTTTTGGATAGATACTCCAACGTGATAACCATTGCACTAACAAGGACCATATACCATCTTGTTGAAAGTCTTTCTATAAATGTGCCTTTTCCGATATTGAAAATTTCATTGATTCGTATTTATCCTTACTACTGGATTCCAGTAGTTGTGAGTCGTATATTTCTATATTTGAATTGTACACAACCTCTATAAATATTAATGTCATAATCTATTAAAAAAACACAAAGTTTAATTTCTAAAAAACAACTAACTTCGCACATATATATATATATATATATATATTTGTAGTATATCGACTAGGTGTGAATCTGACGGTATTGTTGGCTCTTCGAGTCTTGGCAAGTTAGCATAAACATCGTTACTTCAAAAGTGGTAATATTAGCAGCAAGGATGCAAGGACTTTACATACAAACGCAACGCCTCAAAATTCGGAAAACGTACATACGAGGTTCTTAAAAATAATTCTGAAGTACAATTCTTGTTAAAAGTGCAATTTTAAATTTTTATCGTGACAATGTACAGAAAGCTACCTAACATGCTGCAACCAGTCCACCAATCATACAGAGTAACAGAAAAACTAAAAAGAATTAGTGTGAACGGACGAATATTTATGTCTGCTAGCCACATCCCGGAAGCTGCCGTTCAAGTGGCATCGTTAAAACATAGAACGGATAGGTTTTACATTATTGGAACACTTACCGGGAAGAATCTCCGAATGCTGCTGGATACAGCAACAACGAAAACCAAAGTAAAATAAAATAAATAAAACCGTGTAACCATGCATGTTTTAATTATTGCAGATTTTGATAGCAATTTTGGAAAGTGCATGATTGGCATGCTAGGAGCTAATACTAAAGTAGCTGTGATGTTGGGTATGGACGCAAATCCTCAGCTTGACTTCGCCTTTGAGTTTAAGGATTATATCATACAAGTTAATGACGGAAAGATACCCATTTAACCAACAAGATGACCAC
The DNA here is from genome assembly GCA_024586415.1 of Phrixothrix hirtus. Taxonomy (NCBI): domain Eukaryota; kingdom Metazoa; phylum Arthropoda; class Insecta; order Coleoptera; family Phengodidae; genus Phrixothrix; species Phrixothrix hirtus. The sequence goes on from JAHWXV010141017.1 coordinate 1,209, forward strand.
GTAATAAATATAATCTTAACAGAATAGGTGACTTTACCGCCAATAATCAAAGCAAGTTATGTACCAATCGGATGGAGGCTTCCGTGCAGGATGCGTAGGAATTCTAGAATGCAACAACATAAATATTGATCATGGAATTTTAGCTGGAAGTGTGTTGATCAAGATCACGAAAACAACACTTTTTCGTATTAATACCTTCCAAATGACTCCAAAGAAGAGCACCAAATTGGGAATGTGCACACCTATCTCATCTATGGCGCATGATACAAAAACCGTCGCGTAAGGACTGCTGGTAAATAATTTATATGAACTGTGTGGCACACCCGAATTCATGAATAACGGTTTACCCTACGAGCAAAAGAATATGGTCGGTGAATTAACACAACGATATGCTGACACACTTATTACTGATAACGAATTGTGGGGTAGAACAAACGTTAAGACGCACAAAATAAAAGCTGGAGATGCCCAACTATTAGGTGAATGACCAAAGAGGGGAGTCTGAAAAGATAATTAGGTTAATAGCACGTGAAAGGCAGTCTTTGGGCATCGCCAGTTGTGCTTTACAAGAGAAAGATGCTAGCATTAGATTATGTGTGGATTACTATCGCTTGAATAATATGACCAAAAAAGACAAATATCCTCTCCCTAGAATTGGTGATACCTTGGATACGATTTCCGGCTCCAAATGGTTTTAGACTTTAGACATGAAAGGTGGATATTTTTAAGCCGTTATGGAACTTGAACACCAGGAAAAGACGGCATTCCCCATTGATTCTGGTGACTGGTAGCTTACAGTTTCGCAATTTGAGTTTTGAAATGCTCCAGAAAACGTTTAAAGATCTAATGAAATTGATCCTGAGAAGGTTGTCCTAGAAAATGTGTATAGTAAATTTGAACAATGTTGTAGTTATCTGAAGGTTATCTGAACAACATTGAAGATGTATTACAAAGGCTTCAAAATGCTTATCTTGAGATTAGTCCGCAAAAGTAAAGCTTGCTTCAAAACAAACTGAAACACTTGGGTAAAGTGGTTTACGGAAAAGGAATGGCAGCTGATTCAGAAAAAATTCAAGGAACGGCCAACTAATGGATAAACATAAATTATGAAGCTTCTTGGGATTATGTACTTACTATAGTCGATTTGTACGTGTATTTGCAGACTTCGTAAACCTCCTTACAAAACTTTGTAAAGCAGACCAACCATATCTAAAGAGCAGCTATCTGGAGTCATTTGAAGCACTTAAATTAACTTTGGTAATCGCGCATATACTCAGTTGCCCAAGACCTTAGGGAATATTTGCCTTAGATACCAACGTCGACTATGGTGCAGTATTATCGTAAATCCAGGATGGTCAAGAATGAGTAGTTGAATATTTTAACAAAGTGTTGTCCAAATCTGAGAGAAACTAATGGATTACCTGCAAAGAATTTCTAGCTGTGCTAAAGTCTGTTGAGTTCTTTTACATATACTTTTATGGACGCAACTTCTTATTGAAAACCGACCATGCAATGTTAAAATTAATACTGCAGTCTAAGACTGAAGAAGAACAAATAGCGAAATGAATTGAGCATCTACAAGTATTTGACTTTGAAATAGAGCAATATGCTGTACGAAATTATCCAAACGCTCACGATTTACTAAGACAGGCTTACCCATAGGATCGCAAGTACTGTTCATGGTTGGAATAAAAAGTTCAAGAACCTCTTGTCTACCGTTATACTGTCATCAGCGATGACCGAAAACCAGATAATGTTATACAAGTTCAAGGAAGCAACTCAGATATGAAATTATTAAAATGGAAGCATGGATGTCAAAAACCATGTTGGAAGAAAATGGATTCATTTGATTCCGTTATTAAAGCATGTAGGTCTCAGTAGGGTTCCTTGTCGGTTCAGAATAACCTACTGAGAAAAGGGCCCTGGAAATTAATGATGGAAGTGGAACGCGAATGTACTTGGTGGTTCCAAAAAGCAGAGTAGCGGAAGTTTTGCGACAATGAATAATAAATCCGCAAGGGATTTTATTTAATTATCTGCAGGAATGTATTAATGAGTGGCGCCGAAAATATGTAATATGCGTTTCTGGTAATGGTTCATCAAGGAGAAGAAGAGCACCCATTAGGAGTATGATACAGAGGGCTCATATGAAGGAGTATCAAATGATATAGCTAGCTTTTTGCCAGAAACGCAAGCAGTAAACGAATACCTTCTTGTTGCAATAGATTACTTGAGTACATAAATTAAGAGGCAGTTGCAGTGGCCGAGATCTTAGTGATAGAAATATTTAGCAGTTTTCGAATTCCATTTGAATTAGTTTCGGCCCAGGCAAGAAACTATGGCTCAGTCTTATTCCAAAGTTTCTGCCAGCTGTTGGAAATACGCAAGTCCAGAACAACTGCTCTTCATCCACAGACCAAATGGTGGAACGCATCACTCAAACGATGGGAAATATTTGTAAAATCTTGTTGAAGACCACCAAAGAGGTTTACACCATTAGTTACATCTGTTGATGATCTGTAAGGCCGCTGCAAACGAGTGTTGTTTGGGAGCGAAATTAGGTTACCGTGTGATTTGCAGTTTGGTAGCAAGCCTGGAGAGAAGGAGATAACTGTAAATCTGTAAGTTAATATGCCTAAAGCCTTGGAAGTAAACAAAACTAAATTTATGGTAGAATTCACAATAACACCCAGAGTACCAATGATCCAATGAAATTTTACTATGATTTAAATTCCAAAATGGGTGGATTTCAATCCATTGATATAGTTTAGCCTTACCAACTTCAGCAACTACGAGGCCCATCTTCAAAATCGCAAAGGTCCTGGAAAGGTTCGCAGAAAGTCATAAAAAGGTTATCGTGTGATCTGTCGAATATCGGAATAGTGCAGAAGAAAACTTATAGTGGTTCACATGAGCCAGTTATCCCCGTACGCCGGGAGGACTGTAAAATTGGAACAATAAAAATGTGAGGAAAGGGCGAATCGTGCTAGTGATTAGTCAGGGTAGCAGCAAAGAACGGTGGAGATTCATTTCCTGAATTTATGTCAAGTATTCGGGATTTCGAAAAGCTCGATTTGGTGTTACTACTGACGAATACAGAAATCTGTTCGATGTACCAGAGGAGTACCCCTTAGTTTATTGCTTGGTTAAAGACTTCAAATGCCCTGTGGCATCACAGCCGAATTTAAAAATATTCGTGGTAACATAAAATAAGTACAGAAACTAGGGCCAGAGATCTGGAGGATATATCATATACTGCGCCGTTATCGTCAAGGTATGGGAAGCATTTACTGTGTTAATACCGAAGCGTTGTTCCATTAGAAGTTACGTTATAAAGGCATTATAGAACCTCCGGAAACGAATTTGTGCCGATGCTAGTGTAGAATTAGGCGTACCAAATCTAGGTTGCAGTCTAGATCAGCATAACTGGTGCCTGGTACCCATTATATTAGATGTAGTGTCTCGAAACATTGGTATCAATGTGCTGGTGTGTAATTGGAATCCAACAGGAGCTGCACCAGCGATGAAATTTTTGGACTGTCACTTGTTCAGAAAATGGGTCTGCAAGCATGACTCAATGTGCAGATCTAGATATTCGTGAAATAAGGTAGAACTATTTCAACAGCAAAGTCCAAAGTTGTGGTCGTAACAGTGCTGAAATTGGCGCAGAATAACAAAATTAGGAATAAGTAACAATAACATTCTCGTATATTCGAAAAGGTTCCGTAGAACTAAAGTAGGTGATTTAATCACAAATAACTCACTGTTGCAATGTATATCTAAATAAATTCAAGGTCGCTGCACGAAACATGGATTGAATTCTATTATATGAGCAATCTGACTAATGTATTCTTGTTAATCCCAACCTCTTTTTTGAATTTCTCGTTTCTGTATAGAGAGCAGTTTAAATTCATTTAGCTTTAGTTTTGCTAAGAATCTTGTCTTGTTAAATAGCTGTTATAAACAAATAGAAATACAAACGTTTATTAATAAATATTAATAAATATTTGAGTGGATGGGTGAAGATAAATGACTATAATTTAGTACGTATAAGTAACGACTTTAAAAACAATTGACTAGCTGCCTAACAATATTATGAGAATCTTATAAACTTGGGAAATTATCTTGAATGCATATGAATTTTATAAGATTGGACTGAACAATATTTGAATCAATAGTTATGAGAATTGAATAAATCCATTTTTGTTGTGTTCTATTTCTCTTATTTCAATGAAATTAACTATTTTTTTCTGTTTCATGAATTTAGACAATAAGTTCCGATGTGCTATATTCGAACCATAAGTTCAGAGGCCTTAGATATCTTTGCCGTATGCGTATCTTCTCGATTAAGTTACGTATAACGGCGTGGCACCTAAAAAGCATTTCTTTCTTTGGGAATTCATATTCTAGGATTTATCTTCAGTAATAAGGAGTTTAAATGTACTCAGCCCCTTCAATTTGACACAACGATATATCGATCTGCGCCCAGCCACCTGAGACACGATGTTTTAGCCCGGCGCACATATTTATTCTGTACATACCCGGTAGTTCTATTCTATCCATTGTAGTGCTGCAAACTATTTAAATGAAGATTTTCGTAATGAACAGGTATCGGCAAAAAGACTGTTCAGTGGCCAGCGGGTTCTCCTGATATCATCTTTGTTTTCTTTTATAAAGGTATCTATAAAATTTAAATTCCATTAAATGAGGTATAATATTTAGGTGAAATCAATGAGGACTACTAAATGTTCATTTCAAGAACTACTCCTAGGTTTATTGTATCAAGAGATGTAATACAGCTTCAAGAATAAATGCGTTGGAATCCACTGTGACTCTAAAAATAAGATATAGAAGATACTGGCACCCTATAACATATAGGATGGTCTAAGAAAATAGTGTGGAAAATGTTCTCAGAGTAATAAAATCACAGTTAAAAGTAATGCTATATTTTACATCTTTTGTTAATTAGCTTTAGCTTATTACTGTACAATCTCTCTTCAGATGTTTATTTTATTAGTCGGATCCTTCTATTTACAGGATAGAAAGTACACAGCACCAAGCAAGATAATTTAAATTGGAAGTTTTTTAGACATTACCGAATTACTGTGGCAGAAATATTTCCATTGACTTAAAATCTAGGATTATCCCTATTAAAGAGGTCATCACAGCAAATGAAAATATCATTAAACCAAATAACATTACTTCCAAAGTTAGAATTTTCTAGATTTTATGAAGGTCATGTTCTTTACAAAGCAAGTTTCTCTATTCATTCTATGGAATAATTTTAACAGTTATATGCCAGTATCTCTTTTTAATGGCTTGAGCTTATTATTATTTTCCCCTTAATTATGTTTTCTATTGCCTATTTACTACTGTTGTTGATTTCAAGTTAAATCGTAGAGAAATTTCTTTACAATCTACTTATACATTATGAATCTATGAAGCGGAACCCTTTTTTCTTGTTATGGACGAGAAACGATAGAAAGTGACATTTTAATATAAGAGTTAGGGCGATGAACGTACATAAATATGGCAAAATGATAGTTTTTGCTGCTATCAGATTCGTCTTTTAATAGAAGAATCGAAAATTTTATAAGTATTACAAAGTTTTTATTTATTGATCTATTGAATATGTAATGCTATTTAATTTCACGTCTTATTAGTTTCCTTTTGAGTACCGATAAATACCTGCTACCAATTAAAATTATTGAATAATAGGAGGATTGCCATGAAATCGCTGCCATTAAGAGTGTTATAAACTGTCAAATGAATGGATGAATGCTTAGTTAAACGGTCAAAGCTCTATTTTAATTGATTAAAAATCGCTGCTAATCAAAAATTTACAATAACCGGTAGCAGTACATGGAGAAGCGTAAAGCCGAATAAAAAATGTTCAGAAATACTTCCAGAAACAATAGTCAGGAATTGAAAATAAATTTAAGAAGATTTCGGCAAACAGGATGTGTGAATTATTACAATAGGTTTCAAGGTTGAGTGAAACTCGGTGTGTCAGCTCTACTAGAAGAAAAGAAGAACGATAGAAAACATCTGAAAAGAAGTTCTTAAATGGGATTGAGCAACGTCCATTTTAAGCCAAATTTGCATATTTTTTCATGTTTTAAATTGAGGTAATGACGTCATCGAATATTTTTTCCTGAAACATGCCTGGCATATTTAAAAAAAGCTGATTTTTATAAACAAATCTTGTTAATAAAATAAATTTCTATCTTTTTCCGTTAAAAAATTATAAGCGAATCTGTAAAAAAAAGTATTCGCAATTGTCACAACTTAAACAAGTAGACTTTGGAAAAAATAACAAAGCCGTATCTGTCAATAATTAAAAATTATTAATTATTATTATTAATTAGTATTAATTATTAATTTGACTTTAAGAAACACAGAAAGAAACAAAGTATGTAGGCAATCACTACAACAAATTTCCACTATTAGCACCTCCTACTTCTTGATACTTATCCAATCTCCTCCTTACTTCTCTCACTGAAGCCTTGCGTAGCATTTCTCCAGATAGTTCGTCGCAAGCGTTTCTAATTTTCTCTTTTAAATTTTCTAAGATGATGTTTTGTAAACTTTATTTTTCAAAGTTCCCCACAAGAAGAAGTCTAGTGGCGTCAAGTGCTGTGATTTAGGCGCCCATTCTATCGGTACATTTATGCCTATCCAAGTTTGTCCATAAGTTTCATTTAAATATTGTTGGACAATTCTTGCTTTATGGGATGGATCTCCGTCATTCCGGTAATACATCTTTGCTCGCTACTGTAATGGTACATGTTTATGAAGCACAGCAAGCTGTTCTTGGACAAATTGCAAATATCGCTCATTATATAAAACTCCTCCGTAAAAGTGTGGACCAATCAAATGCCCATTAATAATACCACACCAAACATTAATTCCGTAGTGTCCTTGATTTTCAATTGGATTGACAAAATGTGGATATTCAGTAGCCCAAAAATGTTCGTTTCTTTTATTAGGCTAACTGTTACTAGCAAAACAGCTTTCGTCCGTCCACAACACATGCTGAAAGAAACGATTATCATTGATCTCTAGGTTTTCCATCATTTGGGCAACATAATTAATTCTTCGTTGTTTATGTAGATCTGACAAGTGTTCTAAGTTGTGAAGCTTATAATCGTGATAACCATTTTCTTTCAAAATTTTTTTACTGAACTGTATCTTAAATTCAACTCATGACAGGCTTGCCGAATCGAGGTCCCTGTATAGGCCTTCAAAATACTGCAAAACATGGGCAACGGTATTGTCAGAATTGACATTTTTAACAATTCTTTTTCCTTTTCGAAAAGAAAATGCCTCGTTATTTGCACATAAATTTCGTCCCAATCTCGCAAATATTTTTAAGCTTGGAATAACACGTTCAGGGTATCTATGGGCATATAATTGAACTTCTCTTCTAGAATTCTTTTAAGATTCGCCATAAATTAATAACATGTCGACTTTTTCGTTATGCGTAAACATTTTAAAAGTAAAACAACACTAAAACGATATTTGTCAACCATTAGATTAATTATTGACAGATGTAATTTTTCTATTTGTTTCCAAAGGCAACTTGTTTAAATCACAACCACTGGGAATTTTAGATAATACATTTTTGCAAATTTGCTTATAAGAAAGAGGTAGAAAATTTTTTTATTAACAAAATTTGTTTAGAAAAATCAGTTCTTTTTAAATATGCGAAAATATAAATAAGTTTTGGGGAAAAAATTGGATGACGTCATTGACTCAATTTAAAAATATGAAAATTTGGCTTAAAATGGACCTTACTCAATCCCATTTAAGAACCTCGTTTCAGATGTTTTCTATCGTTTTTATTTCTCTTCCAGTAGAGCTGAGACGTCGAGTTTCTCTCACCCTGTACATACATAATTTCCACTGTAATTACCTAAATTACTGGAACATCTGAAAACAAATATGATTGGGAATTTAATTCCTCGTTCTATGAAATGAAATGTACAGAGTGTTTCACTTGTACGTATCGAACTTTGGAATTCTAATGAAATCACCCGGTATGCTATACAGTTTTCAATTTCTCCAACCGACCACTTCAGCGTTGTTCTTAATAATATTACACACTTTAGTTGCAAGTCATACAATTGTAGTATTTATTAATTTTCAAACTACGTGACGGGTATTTAAAATGAATTTATTCACTAAGAAGTATCACTTAAAAATCATCAATAAGCTAAAAGGAAATCTTCTGGGGGTAAATTGACAGTAATAATACCATTCAAAGTATGATAAAAAATGGTATTATTAAATTTAAAAAGAAGGTGTTTCAATCGAATACTTTCTTTTAGTTAAATATAATTTTATGACATTTCCTCGGAAAACAATTGAAGACGGTTTTTGAATTACATTTTCATTTTATAAAGCATGCGAGCTATGGAAGGTCAACAAAGCTTCAATAGGAAGTATTTTTGTTTTACTAAGAGATTTCAAAGATTCTCAATTCTTTTTAGATAGCATCTAATGAAAACCTAAGTGACCCCACAAATATGGCGTTACCCCAATTCCCCGAGCCCGAGCTATCCAACTTTGAAATCTTAAATGGAAACCCCGCCACTTACCACACGTCATTGGAAAGCTCTTGTAGTATATTGCACAACTAGTGCTGAAAGTTGTATATATCCACGAGCGTATGTTTGACCTATGAGCCGTTAGCCGAGTGACTTAAATACACGACTGCAAAACATTCTTTCACCACGTGCTATACACTATACTTTTCCGATGACCACCTATATTTGAAAGAGAATTTGTCACAATTTTTAAAATGACCTAATAACTTATGTCAATTAAATTTGAATAAGCATCGCCGACTTTGCTTACACGTAAGCGTGTAAAATATATTTAATAGTTCACAGTTCCCTTACTGTGCGAAATCTGTAACTTTAAATTATAAAGGGCGTCCCAATAATAATGCTAGACTTAATAAGGAAACCTAATATTGTATTTTCATGAAATGTTATATACTTTTATATTACTATAAAAGGGTATATGTTTCCGTTAAAGTATGAAAAATAATATCTGACAAATGCCCTCCATAACTTGCTCTACATGTAGTTTCTCTATCAATGTAATTCTTGATGACATTTACACAGACTTGCTCCTCTACTTGGTTGATGACACGCCGTATTTCATTTTGTAGCTCTGGTATGGTTCGGGGATTGTTTTCATAAACCTGTGATTTCAGAAACCCCCATAGAAAGAAGTCGCATGGAGTTAGATCGCATGACCGCTCTGGCCAGTTATGGCCCGAACTTCTCGAGAGAACTCCGCTTGGAAATTTCTCAAGTAGTAAGACAGCTGTCTAATGGGCGGTGTGGCAGGTAGAGCCATCCTGCTGGAGCAATACGTCTTCGATAGCAATATTATTCAAATAAGGCCACAAAAAGTACTCAATCATAGTGCGGTAACGTTCTCCATTGACTGTTACGTAATTTCCATCGTCATCTTGGAAAAAGTACAGCCCGATTACTCCACCTGTCCAAAATCCACACCACACAGTATCTCTTTCACAGATTTCTCGAGGGTTTTCTGTCTGCCAAATACGACAGTTTTGTTTGCTTGCAAAGCCATCTAAGTGAAAATCCACCTCGTCACTAAAGATGATTTTCTTTGGAAAACCGTTCTCTGCAAGTTATATTTCTAAAATCCATTCATCGAACCGTCTCCGATGAATATGATCGGTTGCTTTCAGTTGTTGTGTTAACTGAATTTTGTAGGCCTTCATGTGAAGATCTTTCACGACAACACCGTCCTGAACAATGGCGATGTACGCACGAGATCGGCTGGAACGAGTGCGCCCAGGTGATTTGATGCTTGTAGTCGAATCAGTTTCCTCAAATTATATTCATTAACCTACGAACTGTTGATTCATTAGGTGCGTTGTTACGACCGAGGATACAACGTAGCTTCCGCACAGTTTCTGCGAAATACTCTCCATACTTGAAATGCTTTCTAACAATCTTTGTTCCGTTGAAAAGCAATCCATAGCAATTAACCGGTGTAATCACTGATGACAGAACTTATAAAGATAATGCCGCCTACCTAACACTAAAACAATGACGCACAATTCAAATCCGGCGTTTTTGTTGGGACACTCGTTAGTAACGTATACGAAATTATCCATTCCTCACAGTGGTCGTCGGGAAAGTATTTTTACATAATGCTGTGTTCAAGATGTCCATAATTATTCTCTAAACTATAAAATAAGCGATTATTAAACGCAGGATTCTGATTTACAAATAACTCCCTAGAAATTTGAAGCCTTCTCTGATTATCCCTGCATCACAATCTTCTATTAAAGCAGGTTATGATTTATAACTTACCAACTTGAAATGACATTAAAGGAAAAATTCAATGGTGTAAGCAAAGTCTAAAAACGCGTCTTCTTCTTCTATAAGGAAGTAAATCATAGTTATTGTTACAATTTTAGATTTGGTGCATTGAGAACTCCAATTGGATGCTGAAAAATCTTAATGGACGTCTAAATTCTAATAAACAACGAAATAATGGCAGTGTTTAAAGATAGATAGATAGACAGACATTTATTTAATATATCGTTTGACGTGTAAATATAAAAAACAAGATTGCATAAAAATATAAGTTACAGTTACATATACGCTAAAACAAATGTCTAATAGTAAAAACCGATGCACATACATAGGTACACATATACATACATATATACACATACATTTACATATGCATATATAAACAAAACGTAGATTTATGATTATAATACAATAAAATTAACAAATAATTATACCAAAGTTCATTTAATGAGTTATTGTGTAAACTACATCTTGTAGCACTAAAGTAAAAACTAAATGAGCAGTATTTCCATAATAATAATAGAGAAATGGAACTTTCTGAGGTTTACGTCTAAAAACTTTGTTTAAAGAATTCTCTAACAGAATAAAGTACGGTTTTATTTATGACTTCTAAGTTGGTGCTTAAGATCATTGTTAGAATGTGCATCCTTAATCTTAAATGGAATATGGTTATACAGATCAACAGCTGATTTTACAAAAGATCTAAAGCACAGTGAAAAGTTTAAAAATACTGTACAAATATTATTTTTGTTTCTGGTATTATACATGTGAATATCGGAAGAGGGCTAAATAAATGACGATTTTGCCTAACAAACAAAATACTTTGAAATATAAACAAATTAAAAATAGTAGGCATTCTATAATCCTTAAAAATTTTATGGTAAGATTGATGTGGTCCTGCCCCGGTAATAGCCCTCTTTTGTAATTTAAAAGTTACTACTACATATCCGGAATTACCCCAGAAAAGAGGACTATAAGTTGATAACAAATGCACGTAGCTAAAGTATATAGACCTTAACACATTTTTAGAGCATATTATTTTAAGAGCTTCGGTGCAAAAATAGCCTTATTTAATGTAAGACATGAATGAGAGAAATGATCCTCCCATTTCATGTACTTATCAATTCGCAAGCCTAGTATTTGGCATGAATCAACAACATTCAATTCGGAATTTAGTATTGATAATGGAAAAATAGAAGAATTAAAAGCAATTATCGAGGTTTTATCATTATTTAAAGAAAGTCTATTGTGACGAAATCATTGTTTAGCATGTTTTAAGACGTTGACTATGTTTTGTTCAAGTTCATCTACAGAATGTCCTGAGACGATGAGCGATGTGTCATCAGCATACGTCATTACATAACAGTTTAACATTACGTTACATACGCTGCAAATAAATACATAATTACACGCACGGGACACCCCTGTTCCCAAAGTAACTGATGGATTATTTGTTATGTGGGTAGAAATAAAGAATAAACATACTTTATATATAATCAGTCTTTATTGACACTTATAATGAAAACAAAAAATTAATCTTTTCTGTATTAAAACAAGAACAAAAGTATTTTTTTCTTAACCTTAGAAAATTATGCAAAAATTAAAATGGGAAGTACAAATTTGTGATTTTAGTCTTTATTAGTTGACTCATTAAGATCATTTAAACTTTGGTTATAACATTGAATATATATATATACACCATATTTATGATCGTTACACACAGGCTTATGGCATTTCTGGTATGCGATTCTAGGAGAGCGATCTTTGGCTCTTCCGCAGTCATGGCACCTGGCCGTCTTGGTCCTTTTTCGGGATATGTCATCTTCCTAAGGTGTCAACTCATTTTGATTTATACCAAAAAAAAAGCATACTACGTTCCTTTATGTTTCTAGGAATATTTTGAGGGTAAAGCCGTTGTTGTATTTGTTGTCTTATGTGTTCAATAGCAACTGAGCGAAATATGCGTCTGAAATTGTGATTGACTATAGTGTCAATTATCATTTATACCTGCTACCACATCAAAAAATATTGTCAATGGCCAACGGTGGCTGTTACGGGTTACACTGTAATGCTTACACATTTTGTCTAACACGTCAACTCCACATTTAGTTCTACTATGTTCAGTGATAATTTCAAGTTTTCTTGCATCACCAGTACTAGGGTCAATTATACCTTAATTGTACATAGTTGATGCTACTAAAACTGCTTTCTTGGGATTTGGCACATATGGCACTATGGCGCACTTCTTGTGGAAACCCAAGGCAGAGTCATTTATAGGTCTACTTGTAGATGTTTTGAATTGTTGTAGAATCCCTTGTTTGTTTAATTTCATTGTTTCTATGGCCATAATCATCTTTTTTTAAGTTCTAGTAACAATGATATACTCGTGAACCAATTGTCCACTGTCACATTACCTCTCAAGAGGTTTTAGCATTCTATGGACAATATTGGGTACTCTGTTTGACACTTGAAATGTCCTGGAGGTTGAACGCCGGCACAAATTTCCAGATTATAGGCATAAGGAAACGGGGCGTCAATTAAGGCAAATAGTTACAGGCCATATTTATCTGGTTTATTAGGTATAAACATGCGGAAACCACACCGCCCTCTAAATTCCACAAGTTACTCATCAAGGATAAGGTACTCACTTCCTCGGTATGTAATATTTTTGCAAGTTATTTACAAAAATATCATATATTTGTCTAATTGGCGCGCAAGTTGGTCAGTTTCTCTTCGACCATCTCTGGTATTAACATCATCAAAACGTAAACGCTTTAGCAAAAATATGAACCTATTTTGAGACATGGTAAGGTTTATTGTATCAACTGCAGTTCAATATTTGTAGTCCCAAAAGGCTTTGTTATTCTAATCAAAGCTTTAATTTCAGTAGAATCAGCATTTTTTGCATGTCGCTGTCGTTGGTATTTTGCTTTTATATTTTTAAGTATTTATTAGTAAAATTTGTAACAATTTCTATAATGTTTTCGTTCATAACGAGATCAAAACAAGATTTTGATTTTGCACAAGTTACAGCTTCATTTTTTGGTCTTCAAATACATGAGCCAATATTGGAGGCTTGAGCACGAACGCTGGTTCTAAAAGGCGTAGCCTTCCATTCAAAGCCTGATCTCGATTTATAAGATCGTAAATGTGACAATGGAGCATCATCTTCATCTAAACTTTCCGACGACTCCAACAGTGAATTAATTAGTTTGTAGGACTACTGAGTTTACTATTACCTGTTTCTCTTCATCATAATTCTGTTCAGACTGAGAGTCATGCAGTGGCCGTCCTCCTTCTCATCACTCTGCAATAGTCCTACACGGTTCACTTCTCCCTCGTCAAATTCCTCGAGCCTGGTAATTACTTGTTGTTCTACTCTGTTTATTTTGGTTTATAAGTACCCAAAACAAGCGAAATACAATTTTTATTACAACATTATAAATCTAAATATTGTTCAAATATATATAATAATAACTATCTTTACGTAAAATTCAAAATAGGTAAGAAAACAACAAAAATTACTCACACTCTTCAAACGTCAAATAGTTACGGTATCTCACGCGCGGGGTACCGGCGTGGACCACCAAGACTAAAACGTTTCCAGGCAACACATCCGTGCGCCAGCGCTGCCGTCGCGTCACTGACGAACACTCAAGGACACTAGCAACAGCTATTGGAAACGGCAAGATTGTATGTAAATTGTTTATGAAATAATAGCCAAACATATATGACTAGGGCACGCCTGTGCCCCACGAGTGTAACGGAGTGTTAAATTTCTGAGATGAAATAGTAGATCACTTATAAAAATAATAAATAAAAGTGGCCCAAGGATAGAGCCTTGAGGTATACCTACTTCCAGGAATTTCTCTTCGGAGTGATAGCTATTACAACAGCTACCTTCACATGTGAAATTTTAACTAATTGGCTTCGGTTTGATAAATAAGATTGCAAAAGAAGTAGACTTTGGCTTCTGATACCATAGTGTTTTAATTTGTTAAGTATAATTTGATAATCAACAAGATCAAATGCTTTACTTAAATTCAGATTTATGCTAGCAACCAATTAACTGTTATTTAAATTCTCAGTAATAAAGAAAAGTAAATTTTCTAGTGCAGTGGGTGTAAAACCATGTTGCATGTCTACTAAATAGTTATTTGATTCAAAGAAACTAGTTAAACATTTTTTAACAGCTACTTCAGAAATTTTTGGTAGAAACGGCGGAATGGCGCAATGATAATTTTAAAGTAGTTTCTCGTCTCTTTTTTTAAAGAGTGGATGAACAATAGCTTTACGTAAGTCTTCTGGAAATATATCAGTTGAAAAAGATTCATTAATTAAAATAGAGATAGGATCGCTTAAAACATAAACCGCGATTTTAAACAAGCTATGCGAGCAAAGGAAATGTATGCACTTCGACATCTATCAGTTATCGAAACAATTCGAGGGACAGCGAGAGATATAATTCCTCGAGGGATTTGAAGGCGCCTTAGTCTTTAAGTTTATACATTATTATTTGCACTTTCGAAAAATTTGCAGTCAAAAGGGTCCCTTTATCTCTCAAAGCGCCGAAGGACGTAAAATTGTCTGATTTAGACATTGACAGTTCATTCGATTTATCAATGTATGCTTCAGTTCAATTGCTATTTAATTATTTGCGAAACGCTATAGTAATAATTTTAACAATATGCAATTTTAATTAGTTAATTTTTGTTATTGCAATGGGTTTACCTTTTTATGCGGGATTAAATTTATTTTTTCTCCCTCCGGGATTGAAGTAAAATTTTGATTCCTTGAGATTAAAAGTGTCATGGAAATAAGTGACTAAATGTGCTGTTTTAGCCTCAAAAGTGCACAAATTATTTTTAGAACTCTAAAGTTGGACATTTGTCGTTGCTTCCCATTTAAGCTACTAAATTCACCAATACATGGAAATGTTTGTTTAGTTGATTATGTTCGTTGTTTATAGATTGAATCAGAAATTAGGAATGTTTTCAATATACATGACATTTTAAAATTTTTTAACTTTTTAACTGATCCATTCAATTTTAATAAAATACATAGAATAGCTATTCGCCATTTGTGACAGTATCAGAAAAAATGCAGTTAGCTTATAAAAGATATTAGTTAGATATAACTCAATATTGCTGATATTTAATTGGTAACTATATAACTTGCTTACTGTATATCGTTACATTTTTATTTTTAGCGGTGTGTATATCATTTGTCATGTCTTTTTAATTTTTAAAAATAATTTTTAGATGTCGTCCAGTAGAAACAAATAATCCTTTGAGAAA
>JAHWXV010141027.1:0-11843 GCA_024586415.1 Phrixothrix hirtus
TTAAAATGTGGGCTTTTATGTAAAAATAAAATTGTTACAATACCTTTACTACTTTTTTTATACCTCAAAACGGTACTTACTTAAAAAACACGCCTCGTATAAAAAGAATGATGGCGATATGGCGTAAATCAAATTTCGCGAACAATTCTTTTCGAAGAAAAACAAAACAAAAGAAGAAATTCCGGAATACCTTGTTTATTTTCAAAATTCATAATGCAATGGTATGTATAATAAAATTTTTAATTAAGTTAAATAAAAATCGTAATAGATGAAACAAAGATAGGTTTATGGATATTAATTAAGAGTCATCTATTAAAACATATTTTGAATTCACTTTAGTAATTATTAGGAATTAATACTTAAATAAAGAAGCCGATTCAAATACTTGAAGCACTAATAAAAATTCAGATCAACGTTCTTCAAAACCGGGTACTTTAAAAGGTAAATCGAAGTGTGTTTGAATTTATGCTTTTAAAATTGTGATCAGGTGTATATGTTTGTTTTATAAAAATTTTTCTTAATGTATTAGTGGATGTAAAACATCACTTGACATTAATTTTACGAGTAAATGAATTGGGAGTGCCTATTTGTTGTCTTTCAACTCAGTGCTATAATACCTGTCCAAATCTTTGCAAATAAGTACTTCGATTCCTGTTTGTTTAAACAATTATCGATCTTTTTGTAAGTCAATTCATACCTGCTTACTTGTGAATACCAATTTATTTTACTATTTAAAAGTTAATGCGGAAATGACACTAATAGTTTGTGTGGGGTGTAAAACTCATTAAGTTCAAGAAATATGATTTGGTAAAGTAATTAGCATTCTAACAATTAATTAATATCCCAAAGGTTTAGATAATATTTAAAAGTTTTTATAGAACAAATTAATCCATATAAGGTACACATTATACTATGAGGAGTAACAATTATTTCTAATTAGTCGCACCTGTATAATTTAAGAGCTAATTTACTAAACCGCAGGGAAAATTATTAAATGACCCACCTAGTCATGAAAAAGGCAAGTCTTAATCAGAATCTTATATTTTAGCATTCACTCGTTTCTTCAACTTATCAATAGAATAAAATTGTTTTCTTCTAAGGAAAATGTATTCTTAATGTATTCCGCAATATTGTGACGGAACGGCATCAGTTTTGATTTATTTGAAATATGCACCAATTGTGTGAAAATCATCATAACTGTATTAGCACCTCAAGATCCAAATTGGCATGTACTTTCGCCTTCCCAATTGGAGTTTATATGTATTGGCTTCAACAAAACCATTTTCTCCCCAATATAATCGTTCTATGAGATTACAATTAAATGCGGTAATGTACTTATGAAGCACGTGGGTACATTTATAACTCATTGCGTATTCCGCGTTTTGTATTAGATTGGATTACAAAAAATATCTCCTATTTATGGTATCCATATCCTATTCAATATCCTTATGCGGGAATACCAAAGAGCACCTGCAAGGTTCTTTAATTATTTTGTCTAGAAATAGTCAATAACTACATCACTAAGGGAATAGTCTGCGCTATTAAACTAAAAACATGTATTTTTTTATTTTTGCATTTTGTTAAAATTCAACGCTTTTTTTTTGGAAATTATCGGTAAGTAATTTCTAATAAAAATGAGATTCAGGTATATTGGTCCTCTGACAGTTTTATTTGACAAAGTTACCGTATACCTAAGTAATGTAAGTCGTTTTTGGTTAAAAGCCATTTTATTGTTTCTTCAATGGTCGAATTTGTAATTCGCTAGAAGTTTTCTATTTCTTCTTCAATTTTGGGTTATATCAACTTCTACTTTTAGTTATGTAGATGCCGCTATTCCTTTAATATTCGCTAATACATTCTAGTCGATACTGGCGCATGACCTCATAGACAGGTGACAATTGTTAACTTGAAATCCGTAATAAGTTATATCTATTATTGAGATGCTGGTTAAATTACGCAGGCCAATGTCTAATTGTCACTACATAAGATTAATTTTTTTATATATGCTCAGATAGAGATAAATAACTTAAGGGTACCATTAATCGAGAATTTTACTTTTTAGTAGTTCTTATTGCTTATTTTACAAACTACTTCTGAAATTAAATAAAATGTACTACAATCTAAATTTTGTTATAAAGATTCAAAGACAAAACGGTGTATTTAATATTAATGAAACGAAAAGTAAATTAAATTTATATCAAAATCTAAATATGGAGATAAACTCCGCTAAAAAAATAAATAATAATAGTATAAAACATTGTCAAATGATTTAAATTAACTCAATAAGTAAACCAGAATTCTTAAACCATTAAATTCAAACAAACGCAACGTTTCAACGATTTTGCTATCCACTTACAGCTACAAACATTGGACTATGGAAGACACTTTGATTTAATTTCTTTTCATTTATTTACAAAACAGTTAAAGTGTCTGCGTAGTCACTGCGCACACTCTAATAAACAGTAATTTTAATGCTATTAACTGTTATTTCCAACATTAGCTGATTCAAACTAGGAAATGGAAAACTTAAAAGATTAAACTGTGTTATTAAGACATTTTCTCATTTACTTGCTGAACGGCCTTAATATTGATTATTTAGCAAACCTAATAATTTCGGACATGTAGGGAGTAAGGCCTTTAAGGGTATGTTTACATTAGATCCGACTTTGGTTGATCTTTCACTCTGTCAAAAGCAATTGATACCAGCCAAACAACTAAAAGTACGCGATAGCACGAATTTCCGTGGAAGTGGTTACACTAGGGCTGGCCTACTTGGTCGAACTCCGCCAAACTCTAACGATTTCGGTCACCGACCAGATAATGTTTATAGGTAGAATGCGCTACTGTCTTAACATTGCATCAATTTTTTTGTTGCGATCCTCGTATCGGTCAGACCTCTGTGGCTTATACTAAATGTGTTTGTACTACTAGTTGTAATTATTATATCGTCATGGATGTGGAATTATTGATCACATTGGAACAAGAGAGAAGACTGTTATGGTGTTCATCAATAAAATCGTATCACAACAGGGAAGTTGACAGAAAACTATGGAATTAAATTGATATAATATGAATCCTGAAAGTTAGTACCCATTATACAATTATCTAAAATAAATTGTATTTTTAATATACACCCATGGACAAAAATATCGCATATTTCTATATTGTTGATTTATTCCTCTGTTTGAGAAGTAGTATAGATCTAAGTGTGCCGGATTGTTGTTTTTAAGCTTAAATTAATGTATCTACCAAGGAAATTGCAAATAAGTCTTCGTATGTAACATCCACACTGAATTTATTGAACAAGAAACTTTAGAAGGATAACAACACCTAATTAATAACTGAACAGTTTCTAAAATAATGTGTCTATACTTAAACAAATAGATTTCAGTAACGCGTGTTTCCTCCCTGAGCTTAAATTACACCCCTTATTCTTCTGGGTAGGTTGGAAAAAAGATTTTGGATTTTTTCTTGGGGAATTGGTTCCCTTTTTTCTTGTGCAGCAATTTTGAGTTCATTTCCGGATTTATGTCCCAAATTTCTCTTCTCATCAGGTCCCATAAATGTTCGAGCGGGTTAAAAGCGGGACTATATGGAGGCTATTCTAATGTTCAGACATTAACTTCATCTAGATACTGTGTTACTGCAGCGGCTACGTCTGGGCGAATATTACCTAGCATAAAGCAACAAGAAAAATAGAGCAAAACCAAATTGTAGTCAAAAGTATCGTTTGTAATATTTATCAAGGAAACGCACTATTTCCATAACTTTCTCAAAACAACACAATTATGACAAATATCAAAACATAAATAAATAAAATGTTTCTCACAATCTCCTAAAATAATAACATTACATAAAGGTGATATTCCAAGCAGAAAAATTCAGACTTTGCTGAATTTATTAATATAAGCAAAAATATGCAATATCTTTGTCCATGAGGGTATGATATAAAAAAAGACATTTGGTTTGTTTGTTTTTTGTGGTCCTCTTGCACTAGAACTGTTATATAGTCATTTTACCATGTCTACTAGAATTTTTCCGAATCTGGAGGAGTTCCATCGCCAGTAGGGATTCTTAAAGTGCCAAACATCACATTGACACGAAACCTACGATTTTACTTCCTTATCTGAGAAGAATATATGTTTTTTAAATTTTTCTCCGCTGAAAAATTTACCGACCTCGATCGGGTTTGAACCCGCGTCTCTTGTGTGTAGGAAGCAAACATCCTAACCACTACACTAGTGTGGGCGGGAGAAAGAAAGAGAGAGAGAGAAAGAAAGTTTTCACAAAACATTTGACGAGCGTCAATTTCGTCAATCTCGCAATGGGAGATAATTGGGAACTCAAAAAAAAATCGGTTGCAGTCTGCGTATAATCCAAGCCAATGTAACTACTTCAGTCAGTAAAAATCGGTTGATTGTTTGGTTGTTATCGGCAAAATGAGAAATCGGTGTCGATGTAACCGTAACTTAAAATTAGCTATTCAAAAATAATGTCAATAAAAATTAAACAGCAAATCATTAAAAAAGCTTATACCAAAACTAAACAAATTTACAAAAATAAATTTCAAAATCTTAATTTATTGAACATTATAGTAACAAATATACTAAGAGTTAACAAAGTAAGGGGAAACAATAATAATATTGCAGAATAGAGGCGATTTTTATTATTTAACGGTGCTTTAAATTTGTTTATCGTGTGTATCCCAGCCGAGTAGGAATCACTTCGTTATACCCCTGTGGCATATTTCTAAAAAATGTCTGGATATGTTCTTACAGTGTTGTATTCCACTCTTCTCTTGAAGATTGGGTGAGGTCTCGCATGAATTGATGGAAATTAAGATAATATCACCGCTGGACTTAATCCCAGCTATTCCAGCAGTTCAATCTTGAACTGCTTTACAAAATTTATAACATATCTTGCGGTATATGATCTAGCATTTTGCGTAAAGTTAAAATCAGCACTAATATCATTAGTAACAGGAAGTACATGTTCATGCAGAGTATTGTGGATCTAATTTTCAACATTAGCTCTATCTGGAAGCATAACAAGATTGGTTCCATTTTTGATGCTAACTCCATTTCAATAATCACCGTGTTGAAGCAAAATTAATAATCCTTAAATTACTCTTCAACAAAATTTAAAATTTATGATTATTAAATAAATACTCAATTAATTTGAAAATAGTAACAGCAACAATATAATCAGCTAGATATAAAACTGAATACGATATAAAATCCTAGTTAAAATAAATTGCCGAGGCCAAAAACGTATTTTACAAAAATTTACAAAAGCAGTGTCATTCCAGCAAACTTTTAAAACACGAAAGATTTAAAACCTATCGGAAGGCATTCGTAATTTGTATAGCTAAAATAGAAATTAAAAATTAAAATATCGAGAAATGTAAATCGTCACGTAGGCAGTGTAAACTAAATCCGCACGAAACAATATTAGCGGATAAGTCGGAGAGGATGTTATTGGCCAAAATTCAAAAAACAACCACAAAAATGGAAAATGAACGAAAACTTGAAGAAATTTGTAAAAGGAGCTGCAGCAGTAAAAATTACAGCTTTTATCATCGGAGCAGCTTAAGTGGAATACGTAAATAGTGTAAAATTGACCTCGTTGAAAAACGATCTTACTTGAAATGTAATCAAGATATTGTAACCTAAAAGGGCAGCTAGTCAAATATTGGAATCTCTTTTACAAAGCTACATTCTAAATCAAAACGATCTTTGGGCAAGACCGGCACAACGATTAAAATAATTACTAACATTTCGCTTAAACAGAGAATAGTGAACCGGAAGGAAGAATATCAGCATCTCCAATGAATTTCAAAAACCGGTTTCAATCATCTTTAATAGCGGTGACATCGCTATTAAGGTACTGAAATCAAGCGTGAGTGTGTAATTAAATAACGCGCCAGAAACAAAGAACTGCATAAAGTTAGTTCATAAATAAGTAACCGTAAAATGTAGTTTTAAAATTCATTTATTAATAAAAGGTTAGAAATTCAGTCCACTAAGCTTAACCCGTTTACTAGCAGTTCAAAGTTTTGTAATTACATAATTTACAGATACATTAGATATATAAAATTCAAAGCGTTTTGCTTAATAATTGTTATTAGAAAATCTAGTTAAGGTAAATTAAATCTATAATATTAAATAACCATTTAAACTGTTTTTATAAATTTATTACTGCTTCTTTCTTGAAAATTTCATTAACGAAATTTCGATTTATATGTACGTTAACTTTTACATATTAAAAAACATATTTCATCCTCTAGACTTGTTACCATTTAATAAATCCCGCTATTTGAAAGGGCGGCGCCAAGTCATTGACCAACGCCAGGTAAAAATCGTAAACAATACAACTTATATTATTTAGGCTGATGTAAAATTGCTGTGAATATAAAATAGACCGCTTGTCCGACATAATTGAATTAATTAATTAACGATTATTAAACTGAGATTAGCGGCAGTAAAACAACGGACTTGCAAAGAAAGATATCGACTTTCTAAACACTTTCAGCACCATGACCTTCACCAGGATATCTGTGTACACATATCTGACCACATAATATCTTCCCAATCGAAGCCATCTAGTAATATTATTACAAGCAAAGCGCAACGTAACTTCTTTGTGATGATGTTAAAAGCGAAATCCTTGAGATGCTCTTTATAAGAATGCTTGCAAATTTTATTGCTTTTATAATAATTATTTGAAGACATCCCGTATATAATGTCATTTACGAATACTCATATGATTTAAATATGTTAAAAACTCAAGACTGACGGGTATTCATCTTTTATCGAAATAAGAATTCTATACATATTTTAGAACATTTAATTATTTTACTTTGATGATAAAAAATGCTGCATTTTAAATAAAGTGTATTTAATTAATTCAAATGTAATATGTAGTTTTAAACGAATGACATCGCGAAATAGAGTCCAAAGATAAATGACACTTGCGTTGAAGGTCGATCATATACGTACAAACGCTTAGCACCGTATTGTGTTAACAAATTAGGAACGCTCCTGAGCATTTGTTTATTGCCAATTTAAACGATTTTCAAAATTCGCTTCCTTGTTTTTCCGCATTCAGTTTAACAATACCATCTGGTGCCGTGATTCGTTGCCCTCCGCGAATTGAAATTAAAATTGTGGTAATGGGAGAGTTATAATTTATCTAATAGCATGTGGTAGATCAAGCAGAAGTTTAATTGTCCTAATTCCGTGATGGAACAGTAAATTAAAATGCAAATTAGGCAACTCTTCATTTTATCATTTTTATTATCAAAGTGTTTGATTTAATTATCGTGCAGTGGAATTCTTGGACCAATGGAAGACTAATTTTAATTGCAGAGCATTTGTACTGTATGAAATATAGTATAAGGGAACCGTTTCCATTATACCTGATTTGGCACTTGTCGGCTTATGTCACCTTTCATTGAATAAATTGAACTTCCAATATACCAAATAGCAGTTTAGTGAACGCATTCAGATAGTGATGATATTTACATTAAGTTCAATCAACACAGTACGCCAGAACTAAATCTGCTGTTCTTTACAAATAATTTTGTTCACTAAGGGTTCAACTCCTTTTAAGTTCATCTATGTTTAGTTACCTCGTATACCATTGTACTAACAATGGTTACCATAGAAAATAACAGCAGAATGAAGTTAAAACGAAATTAAGAAACTTATTCTTAGAGTCAGTTTTGTAACGTCTGGTTGAACTAAACTGGTAGTTAGTTGCTTTGGATAGCATTATATTAACAATACTTCAACCGATAGTTTTGCCTCAGGCTTAAGTTAAGCTGACGTTAATAAACCGATCATAAGCAGTAGAATAATTAACGTGTATAGGTTCAAGGGCATAAGACTGCCTGTTTGTCGCGAATATTTTGTTTAAGAATCACATGATTTTTAATTGTTGTTCTAATTAACCTTTGCATTTTTAAATTTAGAATGTTTCAAGTCAAATTCTGTTCAATTTTAAATCATTGGATCCGCAATGGAATTAATCTAGATATTATGTTAATCTTAATTTCAACGTCGTGTTTAATGTATATTTTCTGAGTTGATCTTATTGTATTATAATGACCTTTACTTTAAATTACATTAAATTACAGCAACCAAGTAAGACGATTCTGTGATAAGAAAATTCAATGATTTATTATCCAGTGGCATAACTAAATAAGTTTTACTACCATAAGTATCTCAATATACCGAGTTATTTCGAACTAGAACCTCCACCTCAAAGTTCTGTGTAGTTATTTATATGTCATCATCAGATAGAGTGGCGCCTTCGCGATTTTTGACACTTTCTCCTTCATCTTTCAACATCTGCACATGAAAATTTATCTAAAAGGTACATTTTATGTTCCTTTAACCCTCGCTATCCCCTTAGCTAATCGTGAAACCTAGCAGGTTCCATGGTACTAACATTATTGTTCTTAGAAGGTGCATAGTGCCACTTCATCCCGTAACATATTCTATGTCCAAAGTTGATTTCTCTTTACGTATTTCTAACAACTTTGGCCAGCTATTTCTGTGCCATGGGTTGTTCAGAAGACATTTGGAAGTTCCCGAGCTACTGCATACGTCAACGGAGGTTAGTTTCATATAGTTTTCGATTTTCATCCTTGTGCTACCCTCCTTTTGTATTCAGCGGCCTTTTTGAACTAACTTCTCGCTTGAGCATAACTAAAGGACTTCTTGCGACGTATCGAATTGATCGAGACCGAGGAACATCAGTAATATGCTTTATTTTGTGTCTACAAATAATAAAGTAAACAACAATTTGAAATTTATATTCATTTGCGATTTAAAGCATTACAGAGGAGCAATTTTTATTTATATTTTAGTACTTTTTTCACAACATTAATTGTAACTTTAAAACTAACTACTCAAAAAATAATATTTGTTAACACTTGTAGCTAAATAATGTGGTAATTAATTGGTTTGGCCAGATTTCCAAAAAGTGTTCAATTACAGAATTTTTTACTTTCACCAAATGTTTTAATTTACATAAGGATTGACTAATTACACAACTCTGCTCAACACAAAATTACAAAGTACATTATACAAATCTAAATAATTTGCCAAAATAGAAATTCTATGTATGATTTCGAAGCTTAAAAAGAAATTATGTGCGCAAAAAGTGCTCTGTGATAGATTAACTGATTATAAAATGAAGTAAGTAGCTTTGTTCATAGCAACCGTTTGATCAAGATTTTTGACTAAGTCTTTTTAGATTCCGTTAATTCTGGGAAAATGGTGACCGCCTTCCCTTACAGAATAGTCGACCTTTGATAAATCTAATTCTTTATTGTGACCATATCATCAGGAAACGGAATTCAAATATATGTAGAATATTATAATTTTACAATTTCACCAACTAAATATTTCATTCTTTGCTTAATTATAAAATCAGATTTGTAACAGCTAAAACCAAAATGACCTTACGGTTTGCATTACGTTTGTTCAACTTAAGTTAGCCATCAACACGGAACGTAGTCTGAAGGGAACTGGCCACGTCATAGGAATTTAATTCTGTTATATGGTATTCGCGTACTTAATTCTTTATACATATTTAGTTTATAATTTTACCAATTGCTTTTAAAATAAATTACGTGTATTTGTAAAGATTGTTGAAGTATTAGTACAGAGACCTAACATTCAAAGAAAACCAAATTAGTTGTAATTATTATTAAATGGAAATATTTTACAGTGAAAGTGTTTTTAAAGCAATATTCGTTCGAAATCTAGGTAATTTTTAAATCAGATAACAGTCTTGCATTTTATTTTTAAATGTAATTTAAAACAATGCAATAAAATAAATACAACCAAGTTCTTAAAATACGTAACATTAATTTAAATAATATAGAGAACAATGATATATTCCAACGGCTATTTAATCCAAAGTGTAAAGCCGCGACTACACAGATTAATTTTATAAAATCATTTTATTTTTTGGAAAATGAACAAATGAACAAAACTGTACCGAATGTACGAAAACAATATAGATTAATTAAAATTTATAAGTTTTAAACTTAAGGCTCCAAAGAACAGGGATTAGGCAACCCAAAATGATATTCAGATATTGTTAGTTTTTAATAGTTGCAGTTAAAATTTTTAGAAAAGGATACGTAGGGACCAGCGGAATATTATAAATTAACAACCAATTGTTTTATCTAGAGTTTTTAATTAATTACGAAAGCCTAATATTGAAAAATCCTAAATTAGCGCTTTTTCAATATTACGCTCCTGTAATTCATTAAAAAATATGGATAGAACTATTATATATGAACTGATATAGTCACTGGTCCATGTGCAGGTTTTTTTAAAAAATTTTAACTGCGACTGTTAAAAACTAATAATATTTGAATATTGCATTTTGGGTTGCCTAATCCCAGTCTCTAGGAGATGTCCTCCCGTATAAGATTTAATTGGTTCAGGAGTTAAAATCATATGATCTACTCAGTCGTCTTCAATTTATAAAAAATTTGTTCGTGTTGCACGTAAATCCTATGGCAGTGGATTAACAAGTACTGTAGCCTTGAAAACTGATTCCAAATTAAATGGCACAAATCTGCATACCATTTTGTTAGCATAAAGTTCTATAACACGTTTCACTCTTACAAGGGCATCTTCAGATATGAATTGAAATAAGAATTAAAATATGAAAAATTTGTAGGGAGTTAGGTTAAAGTTATCCAAATAATTATTAGATTAGTATTAGAATACATGCAAGAACTCGCAATTTGTAGAGTTTGAAAGGTCCGTGAAGTTATCCCTCAAGTATTAAAATATTTCTTTGAAAACTTGAGAATCGTTAGTGCTTCTTAGTGCTTTAATATGTATTATAAGTGCTTCATTAGTTTTCGAGCTATAGGGATTCCTTTAATTTCAAGGTCAGCCCACAAAGTGTTTACAATCTAATTAAATTTGATGTCATTCTTTAGTGCTTCATCAGAGCCTTTTAGTGCTTCAATTACTTTCGTTACCACATTAATATTTACCGAGCTAACTTAGGGTTTATGTATAAACCTGCACAAAATTGCAATACAAACAACTTTTTCAAATGGCATTTTTCGAAATTCGGCGAACAAATGGAATTGTTCAAGACTGCACAAGATGTGTAGCAAAGGCTTATTTGAAATATAACGGTGCTAGTAAGGGATTAATTTATTATTGAGGTAGAAGAAATTGGAGATGGCAGCAGGAAGAAGAACACTTGTATTGACCAACTATAGTTGTAATTGCATTAACTAAAATTTTACGACCCCTTCTTGTTTAATTACCATTTCTAATGCAAACTTTCATATCGTCTTTAACCTTAAAAAAATATTCCGGCATTGCAATTTGATTAGTGACATTGCCATTTTATAATTTATTATTGCACCTAGATTTCAGATAAACCATAAATTCGTTTATTTGGATTTATTATTTCGCCTTTCAAAAAAATAGCCTAACTAATTTTTCGTAATGGATGGTGACTTTTACATATGAGTACAATTAATTTAGTTATCAATGTAAAACTATAACTAAATTAAATTCTAAGAGGCTGTCGCGGTCTCACCTGTGTATTTAATCTATTTTGTATTAATTTTAGTAAGTACTTTTAGTACGCCCTGTACATAACTATTTAAAATTGAGTTCTGAATGTTTCTAGGGGTATACGGTAGTAAATAATTATTCTTCTTATGTTAGGATTCCAGGAATGAAGGTCAAGGTCAATTAATAAACCTAATTCCGGAATTTATTAAATTTAATTTGTTAACCCGATAGATGTTGCCATCTGGTGACGGAATTTGTGAACGTAAAATTCTTTTT
>JAHWXV010141052.1:0-12449 GCA_024586415.1 Phrixothrix hirtus
AAAATAATGGGTTTGAAAATAATTGTTCTTGTTTCATCAAAATTTTGGATTATACCTACGGAGGACGTCACGTAAGAAAATGCGTCGTATGCTATCTCAAAGATGGTGCAGAAGAGTGCAATCTTGAAATCGCGATATCTCACGAACGATTATTTGTGCGAAAAAAAGTATAAGAACCGTTTTTATAGAAAATGGTATGATCTACAAATCTGATACTAACTATTTTTACGTTAAAACTTACTGTTTAAGTGATATTTGCCAAAAACCGTTTGTTTGATCTTTGACCTTGAATAAAATTTTTAGCAGGCGCCTAATCGACAGAGATTTTTGACATTTCATTTGCAATGATGATTTAACGGTCTGTGCCAAGTTTCATCTATATCGAAATTTTGTCCATTTAGACTGGGCTATTAGAAAGCTTCCCATAGCGCAAATGAAGTGTGCTGCTTTATGCCGAAACGGGTGCATCAAATTTGCCGAGTAATCAAACAACATGTTTTTATTAAAAAAGACTAAATGTTCGGGGTCTGCATCGCACAACATAAAATTAAAGTTAATTTAACCTTAAAGTTCAATAGAAACAAACGGTAAAATATTATTTCACTAAAAAATTACAATCTCTCATCTTACAATTTAAGGTTAAAGGTAAGAATGTTTGGATACTTTTTTAGTTAATTTAATATTGTTTATATCTTGTTCGACACGCAAAGGTATAACAAGATGTTTTTTGTAAGTTATTCCGCGCAACTCGTTTCGAATTAACCAATAATCAAAATGAAGATATGGTATAGTGAGTTTAATCTTCAAATCTAAAATGGCACTTAGTTCCTATTTTAATTTATATGATGACTGTTGTTTTTATTTTCTCCACGACGTTATTCTCACGTCGAGCAGTTATTTTTTGTGAGGGTAATTTTGAAGCTCCACTCTATAATTTGCGACGCTTTTTAGTTAAAATAATTATAGTCTAGATTTTGTCCCGTTGTTTTTTGGGTAATAATACACAAAAGGATTAAAATTCGTTAAGTAATTTCTGTGCTCATAAATAAAAAACGTCAATTTCTTGATTATGCGCCAATTTAAGTTATTTTCCGCTTCGGTTGGCAATTCTAGCTGAAACTAATGATGTAATTAGTAATAAATGTTAAAGGTTAAATTTTCTTTATTGATATCATGTAATGTGATTAATTATGCACATATTGATGCCATAGGACGATTTCTATGCTAAATTGGACATGTTTGTATTCATTGTAATGGAGCAATATATTTTATTGTTAGTAGGACACCTCAAGTTGTCTTGTGCAAAATTACACAAAGTGTGTAATTATACAAATTAAATAATCACTTTTTGTTAGTATCGCCGATTTATATGCAATTTACATCGGCTTTTGGCATTTAATATGAACGGTTAATGTTTATGCCAAAAGAAGAACATTAACTTATGTTAACGGCTCTTCGTTTTAAGAATTTTAATGCAATAAAGCTATCATCAAAGTATAAGCAAAACTGCACTTGATTTGAATACTAAATTTAAATTTTATTAGTTCTTTTGACATTAATATAACTAATAGAATAGGAATTGTTTACTTAACGGTAACCTAATCCACCTTTGTAAAAAATCATATTTCAACAATAAACTCCCGGCCCCCTCACTTTTTAACGAACTGTGCACATTTAATTTTAATACAATGCACGTACAAAGCATTAATTTTATTTTCTAGCTAGCCCGAATTATAATGCTAGAAAGATATGTTAATTGGAGAACTAAACTTTAAATTTTGACAGTATCATGATAGCATTACTATTATACTAAATTTTCTAAGTATCGTGACGTGACGCTTGTTTCTAGTTGTAAAATAACTACACAATTAAGCTTAATTTATTTATGTTAAACTTTTCACACAATTAAATTAAATCTTGAATTAATTTGCGAGTCAGAATAAAATAATTCATTTTACAAATTACGGCAAGCTTTTTATGGGATATTTAGAAAGTTGGTAAATTGATTCAAAAACAGTATTTATCATCAAGATGAAATGCCTCTGAAATATTTCAAAATTGTTTTCGAAAAGCAATTAGCACAATACATATCTCTTCAAACAGCGAGGATAATTGCTACTGATGATAGCTAATAAACTCGAAACATATCCAAGAATTGATGCTATAAGACAAAATTCGGGCCATATTTAAAATGTGCCCCTCGTTCCAATATTTTCCAATGTAATACTCAGATATAATCGAATAGTTTAGCACAATAACATGATCAAATGACCAAGGCTCTGTAATACGGTTCACATAATCGGCTGCCGCACTTTTTTATATCGAATCCAAATATTTCATAACACTGAAACACGTTAATATTAAATGTTTGCATATAACAACTTTAGTGTTCGGGATTTCACATATAGGCGTTGTCGCGTACAATTTTATGGCAAGAATTTTTATTAGCATTGCTATAAGACGGTTTTACTTCAGTATATAAAAATTTAATTTCATTAGCCGACGGCTAGTCGTAATTCGGTGAGCGGGCATGGGTATAAACAAAATAGGCACCATCTAATTTATTTCAAGAAGTTAAGCAGGAGTCATGGCTGAAATAGTTAAAGTTCTGAAGGCTTGGGTTGCATAAATTAACTAGGTCGTAAATAAAATTTAGTAAACTTTGTAAATGATAATAATTAATATTAATATTCAAATCTGATGGTTGACGACAACTCCCCTCATGGTAAAAATTCGACTTAAAGTAATATAATTTACTTTCATCACACTTCAGCAAACAGCAACCACCGTTTTCTATTAAATAAGCCTTTCTAATTGATAAATAAGTCGGTAGACCCGACGTGGCAGTGATCGCGACGGTCTAAGTTTCAGTTCTTCGTGCTTTATGTTAGTTCCCCACTCTAGAAGTGATTGTGTCGCGTATTATGCGGTAACCGTAATTCGAACGTATTAATAGTGTGTACGTCAATTAATCCTACATCGACAAGCAATTAGATATGGCCAATGTCAGAACAGACGACGAAAAACGTGGTAAAGCGAATAGAGGCTAATAAAAAAGATCCATGACAAGAAAGCGGCAAACCATAATCCAGCACCCAAAAAGAGAAAGACAGACCAAAGGTGACCCTCAAACTGAAACTATGTCCATCAACTCAGACGTAGTAGAAGATGATACTAACTCCCAATCTCAGAGTGAGTACCCTCCTTTAATTATTCCCTCCAGGGCATGCCGAAGAATTAAGTTAAGTGACTCCTCCCAAGAGACGCTAAGAAAGAAGAAAACTCCAGCACCAACTCCTATCATGCTAAAAAATAAAAGTAGGTATCTAGAAATTAAAAAGATAGCAGACCAGAATTCGGTGGAAATAACCAGAATGCACAACTCAAGAGAAGGTTTAAACATCTTCGCCAAAGATTTCCGAGAATTCACCAAAATTAGAAGAATTCGAAACAAGCTGGAAGAAGCTTGCCATTTTTTTCAATTGCAAAATGAAAAGACATATAAAATTGATATAAAGGAAGACATATGCAATCAAGAATAGAAATAGGAGCAAGACTTTTCCAGTGGTGCTGATTAATACCTCACGAAATGAAGAAAGTAAAAGAACTGTTCGACATAAAAAAGTCCTACAGATTAGGGTTACAACGGAACCAAAAGGCCATCAACAAGCACACGTCAGTACTTTAGATGCCAAATGTACGGGTACGTGGCTTGCATATGTACAGTCCCACATAATGTTAGAAGTGCGCAGAAGGGGACGCCACATACAAATGCGAAAAAGAAACTTGCCAGCGAAATGCGTAAACTGCAAAGGTGCGCACCCAGCCATTGCACGGGAATGCCAACAACACTCTGACAACAGATAAAAAAACCAACAACAGCCACATAAGCATAAAGGTCATTCGCTCAGGTACAAATAAGCAAATTCTACGCAAACGCAACCGTAGGAGACGATTTCAAAACCACAGATGATGATTCCTAACTAGCCACCAAAATAGAAAATATAATCGAAAAACATTATTTTATAGAATGCAAACAGTATAAGGGATAAAAAATTGAAGCCAATTAACCTGCTGAAAGACGAAGAGGTTTCCATTGCACTAATTACAGAAGTCTTCTTGAAACCAAAATTGACATTTTCCATTCCGGGATTTGACATACACCGGCGAGACGAAATCGGAAGTCAAGGAAGGGCCGCGCCCATTTTGACCAGAAATTGCATTAGTGTTGCAATCGAAACCCCGTCACACTCTCCTACTAAGGTAGAGAATGGCAAGGCCGCTGGTTACAACACTAACAGCTATAAGACACCCCAAGAAGATTTTGACAACCTACTGATTAATGACAATGAGCTCCACCAACTCCATTGGTCAAAAATTACTTAGTGCAAGTCGTCGTTACAATTACTAAGTATATGCACCTCAATCAGCCATATCCTTCCCCGAAAACGGTAACCAAGGCGAGATAATCGACCATTTCTTACTAAATAATGTCCCAAACCACGCAGATACTTTGCACCAACTGTCTTCGAACCACTTCCCAGTGAAGTTATCTCTAAGATTTTCGAATCTATTAACATTTTTCTAAAATTCAAAACCAACTGGTACAAATTCGCCCATCTCCAACACCGACAGCATTGCCAAAGCTGTGTCTCGACTAACTAAACACATCCAAAAGCAACTAAAAGACAACCCCTATACACCCAATAGATCACACGAAAATAAATGCGACCCGTTCGCAATAAAAAACGTGATTGCTGAAAGTCAAAACGATGCTCTCAAACTGTCCCTAAGAACACGACACCCCCACCACAAGGTAAAATACAGGCGACTACAGATAGAAATCGCCGCAATCATGAAGAGTAGATGGACGGAAAACTGGAACCCAACATGAAGTCGAAAAAGGTGAGGGGAAAATGTGGCGAATCCTAAAAGCTCTCAGAAGTAGAAGGAACCTAGCATACCCATTAAGCATAACGAAATGCTACGTTTTGACAACGCCGACAAACGGAGGTAATCGCCGTCGTGATAAAATCTTTGAATTAGAAGCGGAAATTCGCCCTTTATCAACTCCATTAAACTATCGGAAGAAGTGAGCCTAAAAATTCATAGACTGAAGGTTAAGAAAACTCCGTCAACAGATAACATCCCCTTAACTGAAACTGAAATGCACCGCTGGGCCTTGGACGCTATCCGAAACCACGGAAGAAGGTCTTTGTCGCTACAATCCCCAATATTGACAAAGACCCCAGTAAACCCACCAACAGAAGGCCGATCAGTCTTCTGTGTTTCTTTGCGAAAATTCTGGAAATATCATCAACGAAAGGCTGCAAAGACACATAGAGTCGAACAAGATAATTCCATCGACTCAATTCGGCTTCAGGCGGGCCTTGTCGATCGTGCAACGCAGTCGAAAAAACCAAAAACCGTAGACTCTTCGGGTACGTTGCCTTCTTATATATTGAGAAAGCGTATGACAAGGTCTGGAGGAATGATCAAACTCAATATTCCTCTGAATTTTGTGAAAGTCACAAAATCATTTATGGAGAACAGGAGCTTTTCAGTAAAGATGGGAACAGTTACCTCGAACCCAGAGGATCTCTCCGGCTCTATTTAATATGTACGTGGAAGACCAACAGGCAGCCGTGAAAATTCAATGAACAAAAATCATTCAATACGCGGACGACACAGCAATTACGGCCACGGGCATCAACTCAAAGAAAGCTGCTGACGACATGACGGACTCGATGTACCTACTGCAGAGATACTGCGATAAATGGAGGATCGCCATAAAGACATCAAAAACCGAGCTCGTAAACTACTCCAGAAGAAGCAGGATCAGCGAAATGAGCATCCTCGGCAAAAATATTAAGATGGGAGTTCAGGCTACCTACTTGGGAGTAACATTACATCGGAAGCTGACGCTAAGGAATTATATCATAAGACGAATGGGGTCAACTATTCTATACTACTCTTATCTACACTGTATCCTGGGTCGAAACAGCACGTTATCCATGCCCAAAAAGAAAAGGATACTCGAAAGAGAATGCTGGCCCTGTGGTACTCCAAACATTACAAACGGCAAAACCAAGACCTAGAAAAAATTTCTTAGATTGATTTCAGGCATTCTTTAGTACGTTGAAAACCAGGCGATCAAGAAAGACCTAAAAGCGATCGCCTTGGCAGAACCAGCAAAAATAAGACAACATCCCTTGTCAGATATTCGATGTATAGGACAACAACTTGCCAAAAACTTAATATTGAAAGCAAACTAGCATAGTTAGAATGGTAAGCACCGCTAACTGGTAGTAGGCCACATCTACCCCTCGGGACTGACCCATCAATCTCTTGCAGCTAAGATATCATACATTGGCTGAATGTCGTAAGCATACAAATTGAAAAGGAAATAAAGAAAAAATACAATTTAAAGTTCAATAACAATGACACTTTGCATTCAAATTACACACAAATTAATTTCTACACTGTTTTAAAAGATCTAAAATATATACATTTCCGTTTAAACTTTAACATTGTTTTTAAGCAGTCGATCTCTGACGGCTGTAACTTTTTCGCCAAATGTTAACATCGTTACTTTGTTTTATCTTTTATTTTTCCTTAAATGTTTGTAGTGAATTTTATTTTACAATTATTTTAAAATATAAAAAATTATTATTAAGAATATTTAAGCTAAATGTGCAATTTTGACAATTACTGATGGTAACATTCGACCCAATCGGCGTGTCAAATGAATTTTAAATTTAATAACGAGTTATTTGACAATATGTTCGAAGTGTTTAAACATAGACGAACAATACATTTATTTAATAATTACACATCGAGTTGTTATGAAAACTTAGCATGCTGCCCATAGTTCATTTGTTATTGAGGGAAATTTTTATTTTGTCATGTTAGAGTGGAAAAATGGACGAGCGAAAGCTCTATTTGACCCAAAATGTCTAGGGATGAACTCCAGAATTAATTTCTTGATTGAGACGTTCAGAAATTTTTGATGCACCGAAAGTCATTTCAGTTGAACGTAGCGAGCACCATCTAGTATAAAAATTTCAAACATCAACTCTGCAACTTTTTAAACTTTATCAACATAAGCGTGATAATTAATCGTCCGTGAACAAGAGAAAATTATCCCATATTTCAATATTTAAAATCGGATAGAGAATGGATTTTAAATATTAAGAAAACTTGCCACCTCAAACATATGGCTCAAGTTTTAAAATTCGCCTAAATTTAAAAACACGCGTTTCTCTTAGAAAACAGTTCTAATGAAACTTTTTAGAAAAAACAAATAAAAAGCCGCGAACATCTGAATAAACCGCGCAGATGATACAAGTGGCGCCACACGGTGGCATGGTGGCAAAATAACCTGTTTCGAAAACTAGAAATTTAATTAGACTAAAACTGTAAACTAGTTGGATAATTCATATTTTAAAAGTCAATTTCGATATTTTTATAAAAATAGTTTTACATATACTTTGTGGTACAATGTAAAATGTTTCTCGGTAATAACCATTTATTTAAAGTAACTTTGTAAACAGTGGCAGACGTTTGCGAAGTGAACAGCATGAACTTTTTTTTCAATGAAGAGCCAATTTATTACAAAAAAGTCTACATGCCATTTGATAGGCATATTATGAATGGAAGATAATGCCTTTGTGAATATAGTTTTCTACCATTTACTGAAAGTCGGCGTATGTGCATTCCGAGATGTCACAATCAATCGATGCTACTCTCTGATTGATTGCCATCTTCAGATCGGCCAAGGTGCGGGGTTTGTGAGTTATCCCTATAAAAAGAAGTCACACTTGGTTGCCTACATAAAACATGCGACGTCCAGTGAGCAGGGCGGCACCATCTTGTTGAAAATACACATGTTGTATGTTGTGTAGACGTCGTCCCCTTAGTTGTGGACGCATGAAAGTGTGAAGAGTTGACTGTCACGGTGGCGCCGTTGTCATCTTCAAAATAATTCGGACCAATGCTGCCGAAAATGCCAATCGCACACTATACTGTTACAGCTCTGAGTGGAGATGTTTTCCGTGAATGTTGCGGGGATTCTCATTGGCCCAGTAACGTAAATTTTGCATGTTGTCCTCCACACTCAAAAAACAGGAGCCTTATCACTCATGATGATTATTCCATTTTCGTTTTCCTCAAGCAGCACTTGAATTCGAATAGCAGAGTCATCTTGTAGCTCATAATCTGTTACCCGCTTATATGGATGTGCAAAATTGTGCACATTGATTCACGGGCATCTTTATGTGCAGGTATCTCACGGATCCGTCTCGACGTTTTTTGGCAACCTCGTAATCTTCTTGAAATCAGGTCGCTTCTTCTTTACAATACTTCCTGTAATTCTCAAATTGTGAACCCACCTGAGAATTGTATTACGGCTAGGAACGGTATCGCGGCGTCCAAGGTTGAAATGAATGCAAAAAAGGCGTTGTCCAGTTGTGACCGACTTGCCTTTTGCATATACGCGTCATACTGCAAGGGTTCTGCACAACCCATTGCCGCCATTCCCGTCAGTCACCCGATATTTTCACGTCAAAAGTATTAATCACAATTTTCAATTTTGCGAATTATTTTAACGCCAAAAAGGATGAAATCAAAAATTTACTTTTATAAAGTCCCTCGGGGATACAATGTGTAAATTTTCTTTAATTGCTTGTACAGGATGTCTCAAAAGTCTTTATATATTTTAAAATAACATACAATAGAAACAAGTAAACTTGCATTTTTTTATTGGCCGATTGATAAACAAGTTCTATATTTTTATTATTCCTAGAAATCCGAGGACGGCCTGTCCAATGCGCTCCAGTGGTGGAACTGTAGATTGAAGTAGTTTTAGTCATGCGGCAACTAACAAATTACCGTTTTGATAATAGGCGCGTTGTTCACCTGTAAAGTTCTGCATGGCAACCGAATCTCCCAGAACCACTCTAGATTGTACTTATGTCATATGTCCCGCAATTTGAGCAGCAAATATTTAACAATATCTGAGACACCCTGTATAAATATTTTATTTTTAATTAAGAAATATTTTCTTTATTGATTGTTTCGTATAATAAAGATAAATTATTTTAAGTTAGGTCACAATTCACCTTTACGTGGCGTACATATTATTATATAAAAAAAATTCCGAAAATATCGGGTTAGAGATAAAGGTTAATTTCTGTTTTAATCTTTTGGCCTTAAAATAACTCGCAAGAATTAAAGTTATTATTTTAACATAAAATCCTTTTCACAACGGCGTTTTGTTCTACAATTTTTCCGTAAGGGTGCAACTTTTAATAGTTCGAAAAGGAACAGCTTTTTAAAATTATTCTTAAGAACAACAAGGGAAGGTCTAGATGCTGTGCTATAAAAGGTTACAAACTGAGTTGGGTAACCAAATATAACGGCCTTGCAAAGATTTTATAATAGAAATTTGTGAAAAATCAGTTTTGGTGACGGTAATTCCATTACCATAGTTGAGTTCATAGTGTAATGAATTGTGTGACCTAATATACAATCACCAAAAAACTGCCAATCTAGGGGTCTGTGAATATTTTCCCTACCTGACACGCGTTTCTGAAAGATCCTTACCCAGAAACCGTATCTGAAGTCGAGCTGAAGTCGACTGACAAGGTAGAACGTTTTCTTTCCGAAACTAATAAATTTATCGTTGGTCCTATAATACATTGGCATCATTCAGAACAACGATTTTCGTGAAATAGTAATTTTTCCTTAAAAAAATTATTAGGAATATTTAGAAAACACCGAAATTTTTCACGTAAGAATTAAACACGTACAGAAACTAGGAATGTTTAATCTGCTTTTTCGTGTTGTGCCTTTAAATTACGTTTCATTTACTGGTAATCATTTATTTCAATTCAATGTTTTAAATGGAGATAATCAGCTATTGCAAAATTGCTGACGAAGCTAGAGTACATGATAAAACTTCATAAAATTCCTTAAATGCTTTATGTATGCTATGGTTTAATAGAAATATTTTATTATTAATCTTGGTTATACTAATTCCTACTTATTTTACAACCAACACTGAAATCACGTAATAGATAAAATCAGGTAAACATAAAAATACGTTCACCAACCGATTCTACCGATTGTTTCCACTTTTGGAAGCGTTTCTGGAACTCGTTTTTTGGTATAGCCTCTAGATCGTTCGTCGTACTAGTTTCGACTGTTTCTTTGTCGTCGAATCGATGTCCTTTGAGAGGCATTTTTAATCTTGGGAACAGTCAAAAGTCGCAGAGAGTATGACTTTGTGCTTTTTCAAATATTACTGCACAAGCTTCGATGCATGCGCTAGCGCGTTATTGTGATGTAGAAGCTAGTCACCGCTTGACCTGGGAATTGCCTCACGAAACCTTTTCATAACTGCAAAATAATATTTCTTATTGGTCGTCTGATCTCTAGCAGCAACGACTTGATATTGCTCCGACTTTGGGGTCATCTTTGAACCGCTTATATAACTTTTTTATTTGCATTTTGCTCATACATTCGTCTCCAAATGCCGTTTTCATCATTGCGATGGTCTCCGTACAACTCTTTTCGAGTTTTACGCAAAATTTGATGCAAATTCGTTGTTCCGATCTTTCCGTCATTTTCTACAATAGCAAAATGCGACGAACGTAAACAATAAATTGCAAACAAACGCACGCTGCACGTGAACTAAGGTCTTCAGACGAACACTGCAGCATCGAGGGAGTTTGTAAAGCTTTACCGTTGATACTCATACTCGGTAGGCGCGAAGATATGAAAGAAGATCGGATAGTTTGGGACAGTCCTTGTATACAAGTTATTAACGAAGCAAGACTATACAAAACAACAGAAAGTTTAAAGCGTCTACGAGAACAGCTCATTAATATTTGTAAAGAAACTTTGAATCTAGTCCTGTGTTTTATGCTGCGTGACTGTATCAAACATGATACTATTGGATGATTGTATTTCCAACTGTTACTCAATGCTACAATAATAGTAATCGATTAAGCAATTTTTTATGAATACGACAGTCATCCCAGAACTAAATTTCCATTCCGTTACATAATTTGCTCCTAACTTCAAAGATAAAGATTGCCTTACGTATAATTGTTGCTAGAATCTCAATTGCACGTCAGATGGCATACACCTGCGAATGGTGTGCAGTTTTCCGTTGTGCCGCTGCAAAAATTGAGTTGTTGTATAGGATAAACATTGTTCCAATAATTAGATAGTTGCTGGTCGTAACGAAACTCGCCATACAGTGCGAACGGTCGGCCAAAATTTCCGCATTCTTGGGAAAAATAACAGAGGTTCAGCTATTCGACGATCTGTTACCGAGATAATTCTGCCCGATGAACTGTGTTTTCGTAAAGTCTGCACGTTTCCTTTTTAAATCTGTATGCCTACCAAGGGAACAACTCATTGCGAAAATTGCCATCGGGCATGAAATTTGGCTATATCACCACACTCCCGAGGCCTAACACCAAAGAATGGTTTAGAAAGCGTTTGGAGGAAGTGCCTCCAGAAAATCCAAGATGGGCCCACTGGCAGGAAAAGTGATGACGACTGAGTTTTTAGCTGCTTTGCTATTTCGTAATATCTCCCACACGATACAACTATAAATATTAAAAGATACATTCCATTAATAAGTACAAAAACTACCATTAGTAGGAAGAGGCCAGGTTTGCTGCGCGAAAAAACATTTTTTGTGCATGACAACAGATGGCCACATAAGACACGATAAACGCAACAACTTTTGCAAAAATTCCAATGGATAGTCTTCAAACACCTACCATGCCCACCAAAATGTATTCCCGCCATTTAGGCAATAAATGTTTCGACAACGATGACGGTGTAAAAAGAAATTCTTAGATGTAAACTTCTTTATTAAATATTTGCACGTTTTTTTGTTCATAATTCTGTTTTTGAGAAGCGCAAAGTTAATTTTGGCATGACCCTCGTAACTACAGTTTCGATTTATTCGTTTTTTAAATATAATTTCAAACTACATTGTCAATGCAAAACCAAAATTAGACTAATTAACTCTTTTTATTATTTCTGTTTTTAGAACATGAGGCTTTTCATAAGGTTATCCTTCAATTAAATTAAATTTAGTAAGTGTGCTATTAAATTTCGTCGATATTTGCAATAATAGTTACTTCTATAGAACCACTGATTAGGTCATTGCATTCCATGAGAAGTTGTTTTTATTTTTAATCACAACTGGTTGCGTTGAATGTTAACTAGGCAAAAATTTGGCAAATTTGATTCACATTTCTGACATTCACGTATATTTTTCCTACTCCATACATGAACAACCATGTCGTTAAGCAATAGTTCAGCTTTATTCTTCATGTCCTGTCGAACATGTTCCTTCCTTTTTCTTGGTAAGCAAAGAAAACGGAGCCATTCTTAGCTTAAATATAAAAGGAGTACCCAAAAGAAAC
>JAHWXV010141061.1:0-14189 GCA_024586415.1 Phrixothrix hirtus
TTCTTGTTTGAGGTTTATATATGGAATACGTAAATTTAACAGAATTTCACACAAACTAATTGACACTGGATGGCTTAATATGGGTAATAGACGGTTCCTGCAGACAGCAACCTACTATCCCAAAATAATTACGGATAAACAGCCCCCGTACCTATACAATAGAATCAAGTTCCGTACAGACGTGTACTCATTGAATTTGCGCTTTAAAGGTTTAATTACCCCACCTATCCATCGTACTATCGTATATCAAAGATGCTACACATATCAAGTATCGTTAATATATAACAACCTTCCTAGGCAATATAAAGAACTCTCCATCAATCACTTCAAAGCAGGTTATCGACAATTTTTGAATAGTAAACAGTAAACTAATAACTAATGTACAGCTCCTCTCAATATATTTATATGTATTCGTTTTCTTCTAATAGACACAGTATACAAGAATTAGTAATAATAATAGAATTAATTTCTAGATTTAATTATGTGCTAGTTATATTTAGGTTAATTTAGGCATATTCATTAATTTGATCCATTTCTATTTTTTTCTCTTTTGTAATTGTATTTTTTTTTAATGTCAAAAATACAAGGTTTTAGTGGGAGAACAAGGACAGTCTACTGATTGTCATTTAAACTAAAACCTTGTGATTCTTCAAGAACTATTTGACATTGTTCCAACTTCTAATTTTCATGTTAATCACTCATTGTTTAATCGGTCTTCTTTGTGTTGTTATATTATCGTAATCATATGTTATTTAAATTGCATGAAAATTATTCCCTAATGCATACATGTATTCTTGAAGAATGAAGTTATTATTATTATTATTATTATTATTATTATTATTATTATTAATAATAAATTATTAACTAAATATTAATTTAATTATTTAAATTTACTGTATTCAAAATTTCTTAATAATTGTCAGCATCATAACGTTATCAATTATTTAGTTGATCATTTGAATTACCCTGGTTCCTTTATTTTTTTATTTTAATATTGTCTGTTATTTTTATTGAAAGTTTATAAGAAGTTT
Source organism: Phrixothrix hirtus (assembly GCA_024586415.1). Lineage (NCBI taxonomy): Eukaryota > Metazoa > Arthropoda > Insecta > Coleoptera > Phengodidae > Phrixothrix > Phrixothrix hirtus. The sequence goes on from JAHWXV010141061.1 coordinate 1,032, forward strand.
ATTCGTCCATTTAAATTTTATATTAAATTTGTTCGTCCTGATCGTCCTTTATTTTAGAATATATTATGAATATTCGCTTTATAAGTTTTCATGAAAAAAATAATTTTATCCAACATTTGTTAATCCTCCTTCTTCTTGTTAAATTGTATTTTTCTTATTAAATATTCGTAAAACATTTTAATGTGCGTATATAAATGTTCAGTGTCTTGCCATTGGAAATAATTTTACTTGATGTTTAATTTTATTTTGTTCGTATCACGTCGATACGGCACCAATCATTGATTCTCATGATAAATTAACTATAAACGAAGGTTTTGCAAGCATTTATTTGGAATCAATATTAATACGGAACAACTTGAATATTGAACTAATATGTTGTTGATCTATCGTACCATAGTAAGATGCTTTTTTATATTTTAATAGATATAATAATGTAATAACATTTGTTGGTATATAATTATACCATTTAGGTTACTGCAATGCTCATAATAAGGTTAAATTCCTAGTTTAATAATTTCATTCAACTGATGCATATGACTGTACTCCGGAGATAGTTGGAAACTAATTCAACCACATATTTCTCATTCCGTTAAAATAAATTATTTTACATTATTGGGAATAATAAAAACAAGCAGCTATATCTACTTTTACTATTTTAATATTAAAATGTATGCTTAATAGATATTATTATATCTAGTTTATATAGTATCAGTTGAAGTAGAACATAATTAAAAATTTTCTTAAATATTAAAGGTTTTGCATACAAAAATTTTATTTTTCGTTAATTTCATATTTTAGTTCACTTTTAACCTCACTTAAAATTCTGTTTGGGTTTAATTAAATTTTTTAACGATCAAAAGCGTAGATACTTAATTAATTATTTAGAACTTTCAATTAAAGATTCAGTAAAGTCGCGCAAAGATGACACTCTTATTCTCTTTTGCGAGTTTTCGGATCTATCTATAAACTTCCTTTTGAATAAAGTTTAGCGTGACACTTTATTTTATTCATTAATTTATGTTAACTACGACGTAAGAATTTTTGTTAGTCGTATATTTTAAAAACCATTTCTTCTTAAATACCAATAATTTCAAAAGCAGTTAAGCATTAATAAATGGAATAATTTATTCTAATACTGTTACCAGCAACATAAATGTACATAATCTCATATTAAGATGAAATTTAAACATTCTTGAATATTCATCAAAGTAAGTGAGTTCCTTGTCTTTGTAACAAATGTAAACATAGATGTTGACGGATTTTTAGCTTGAAGGTAGATTTCTAATTTTACTTCTGAATTTTCTCTACTTTCTCCTACCATATACTTAAGGCATAAACTTAAATTTTCGCTAATTTTATTTTATTAACACCAAAATTTCCTTTTAAAAAATATAGAAACGAAAGAACACAGATTCAAATGCTTATTAAGCGGATACTGCTAAATTTGTCTAAAAACACTTGTCATTTTTGTGAATTCAAAATGGCAATAAAATTTACTCAAGCTAAAAATGGAATAATTGTAAGAAAACTAGAAGAGATATATATGTATTGGTTAAATTTGGCTCTGATAGATTTATGTGAGCAGAGCTGTACATATTATTTAAATAATTATTTTTGCGCTAAAGTCTTAATATCAAATTGCGATTATATCAATTAAAACGTGCTCACTTAGAGTCATTAGTCGAAGAAAATTTATTTACTTATTGCACTACAAATGTATTTGTTACTAAAACTATTTTATAGGTCCCTATACGTAGGTTTCATTTATTTATTTTCAGCTTCATTCTGAATTTTAAATTTGTATTTATACAGAGAACCTTATTCACAGGATTCACATATTTGTTATTTAATGATTACTTTATCTGAGTCATTGTTTATAATATTTATTTATTTAGTTTAATTAATTGTTATTAATTATTCATTATTGGTTATCTTATAACTAATGGCATACTACCATTTCTATTATTCCGTATTTAGAGTAAAGCTAATTTTGGCATTGTGCAAAATGTACTAAATTCGCTTTATTTTCCTTTCTATTGATTATTGGTATGTTATTAAAATAAAATTATACAAAAGTAAAATTAAAATAACTATAGCTATAATATTGTAATGATTAAAGAACTAAAGGCTAAATAAATATGTGTAATAGGGTTTCGCCATTTAAGATTAAAGTTTATTTACTTAATCCTGCTTCATTCTAGGTTAAATCATGCATATTTACAGAAAATAAAAGTAGTTTTATTGGACTTTGTATAAAAGTGAGGTTTGCTTGAGTATTCCTGGCAGAAGCAATTGAGATGTGTATTTTTCGACTAATATGGACATTTTAACGTATTAGGACGGAATAATCGTTGGATATTTCTTTATAACAGTTTTAGCGATGATTTCGCATTTTAGTGCGTTAAACCATTTCATCTCGAATATATTTTTATCTATTAGTCGAATATAAATGCAAAAAAATCTGGCGTGGGACAACACACGACCCATTTTAAATTTAATTTGAATTAATTGATCTTAGTTACTTTTTTATACACCTAAATTGTAAACTCTAAAATTAATTTAAACGCATAGATAATTGATCCATTTAATACTTCCTTTATACATGTATGTACTAAGAGTTTTATAATCAAATTTTAGGCTCATTTAAAGCAAAAGTAATTAAGTATACAAAAAATGCACACAAATCATTAAAATATTAATTGATTTTTATTTCGGGGACGATAATTGGAACGGTCGCCTATCCAAATTACTGGCCAGACAAAGCCTTACTTAACTTCAGACATTTTTCTCAATAACTCGCTTCAACGAATTTTCTCAGAGAAACCAATTAGTTCATGCAAGAAAAGTGACAAGTTTAAAAAAGTCGTTGGTGCAGTTTTTGAAAAAATTGGAAAAGGCCTAAAAATCACAAGAATAAAGTGGCACTTCCGGTTACTCAATTTTAACTAAATTTCTACTAAGAGGCGCTAATGCGCTAATAAACTTATATATACAATTTCACTTTCATACGATACCTGGTTTTCGAGATAAATTGACCACAAACGTACACACACACACGCATATAAACATGCGCGCACGCACGCACGCGAGCACGCATACACGTACGCACGCACGCATGCACTCACACACGCACGCGCGCACGTATTCACGTGCGCACACACGCACACACACCCACAATCACACACACACCCACACCCACACCCACGCCCACACCCACATCCACGCCCACACCCACGCCCACGCCCACACCCACGCCCACACCCACGCCCACACCCACGCCCACACCCACACCCACATCCACACCCACACTCACACTCACACTCACACCCACACCCAACACCACGCCCACGCCCACGCCCACGCCCACGCGCACGCGCACGCCCACGCCCACGCCCACGCCCGCGCCCGCGCCCACGCCCACAGCCACGCCCACATCCACACCCCCACCCACAACCCCACCCGCGCCCACACCCACACCGACACACACACACACACACAGACCAATTTCTAAAAACATGCTCTTTGGGCTAAGGGGCCCTGAAAACGTGTACTTCCTCTAAAATCTGGACATCGAAAATTTTGACCGAAACATGACTATACTATATTTGATATAAGTAAGAGAACGTAATTAGGGATTTTCTGGATTCAACTATAATAATCTGAGTAGCACAAATATATAATTAACGTAATCCTATCATTGGGGATATGACACCTTGTTCATTATTTTATGGATTGAACATATATACTCAATCTGTAAAAAGTGTTTAGTAAGCATTTAATTCTATACAATCTTCTAAAACACTGCGCGTTTCAAAATAAGCCACGTATTTAAAAATGTTTAAAAGTACGAGGTTTACCAAAAAGAATTTGTATTTGGCTAAAAAAAGAAAAATACCATCCTTGTGGGATCGGGACCCAAATTCTCTTCGATGTAGTCCCTTTGCCCCCGCATACTCGGCTCAACGATATTTCTACTGCTATAAGTATTTTTAGAACTAATATTTTGGAAATTCCGTAACTTCGTCGTCGTATTCTGCATTATCTTCCCTCTATTCTCAAATCAAGAGCCTTTTAATGGCATCTTTATCTTAGGAAATAGCCATAAACCGCAAGAAGCCATGACTGTAGATTAAGGAGCTAGTCGAATAGTCGAAATTTTATCTCTTATTAAACAAATTTCAATAAGGTTGGATGAGTGTGCTGGAGCATTGTCGTGACGCAGTTACCAGTTTTGCGCCAGACTACATCATGAAGACCACCGAAAATTTCCTGATAGTACTCTACAGTCATTGTTTATCTTTCCGGTGAATACTTATGATGTTATATATGTTATGTATCAATATTAGTTAAATAATTACTTTATACAGTCTCTTACTTATATGAAATATAGTATAGAGAAAGTCATGTTTTCGGTCAAAATTTTCTGTCCAGTTTTTAGCAGAAATACATGTTTTCAGCTCCCCTGAATTTGAAAAACATGTTTTTGTGTGTGTGTGTGTGTGTGTGTGTGTGTGTGTGTGTGTGTGTGTGTGTGTGTGTGTACGTATGTGGTCAATATATCTCGAAAACCAAATGCCGCATGAAATGAAAGCTTATATATGTCTATTACCGCCTTAGCACCTCCTAGTAAGAATTTTGTTAAAATCGAAAGTACCACTTTATTCTTGTGATTTTTAGATTTTTTGCAATTTTTTCGAAACCAGCTATAACGATTTTTTTAAACACGCCACGTTTCTTGCGCCGATAATGTTGTACTGCATGAACTAACTGGTTTCTCTGAGAAAATTCATTAAAGTGAGTTATTGAGAAAAATCTCTGGAGTTAAGTAAGGCTTTGTCTGGCCAGTACCTTGGGTGGGTAGCCGTTTCAATTATGGTTCTTAAAATAAAAAAATAAATTAATATTTTAATGATTTGTGTGCGTTATTTAGATACTTAATTACTTTTTCTTTAAATCTATAAATTTTTTTGTTTTAAATGAGCTTAAAATTTAATTATAAAGCTTTTAATTTAATTTTAGAGTTTACAATTTAGGTTTATAGGAAAGTAACTAACGTCGATAAATCCAAATTAAATTTAAAATGGATAAAAGAAAGTCATGTGTTGTCTCACATAAGATTTTTATTAAAATTGTTGTAAACCCTTTGATGCTACTTTCATTTTTAGTTAATTATGTACTACTGCGGTTTATTTATCTTTCAGAGGACGGCTCTGCCACCTCTCCCTCCCTAGCACCGGTATTTACATTTTTCTAATTACAAGCCAATGATATTCTGAAATAAATAAAATGAATGGATTACTAAAGTTGAATAACACTTGAAGTATTTGATTGGTATGTAAATTGCTGTGTTTTGAGAAGTTCTTATGCATTAACAGCATAGTTGAATTTTTTAAAAGGTACCTTGTATTTAGCGAGCTTTAGGGTTTCAGTCTGCCTAACTCTAGAGGTATTTTCATATTTCATACTCACAGAAGTTAAACAAAGGTATATAAAGCTGAAGATTAAGGTTCTATTGTAGAACTAATGTTGGATGTTACTTTCATGTTCATTATGTACTCATATATTCACAAATTTTATAAACCGTATTACTTCCAGTAATGTGGGGTAAATTACGTATTAAACAGTGGAACTAAACTTTGAAATGTTTGTATCTTACTTAAAATTGTATAATTGAAATTTCATTGAAGTTTTATTTTTTTCAGACAATATCGGTGACTGTGTCTATTTTGACGTTGACGTTCATCTCTGTGGATCGATGGTACGCAATATGTTTCCCTTTGAAGTTCAAATCCACTACTGGAAGAGCAAAGACAGCAATAGCTATAATTTGGCTACTTGCTATGTTATTTGGTAAGTCGTTTGATTATAAACATTTCATTTGACTCCGCTTGAATATTGATGCTATTCCAAGGTTTAAAATATAGAAATAATTTAATTATCGAAAAATTACCACTTGAAAAATTTAAAAATTAAATATGGAGAATTAAAATTCAAACCAAAAACTTGTAATCAGGTTTTTTGAAATTATTTATCTTGCAGAAGGATATGTTCCCTAATTCATGCTCTTGTTGATATGATAAAATTTTAAATGTCTTTGTTATTTATTTTTAGTATGCTGGGCATTTATAGTGAATATTTATAAATTAAGAAACTGGGAATGTTGCATATTTTTTATTCTAAATTTAATTACTTACTTATATAATCGCATTGTTTAGTGTAACAAAGCAGAATTTAGCATTTCTATTTTTTATTATCACCTCACAATTTACCTTAGAGTTTTATTAGGTTATAAATGGAGCTAAATGTTTATTGCAATAAAATTTAAAATTGAACTCTTCCACATCAGTGTTTGATTTAAATAACTTTAGAACGCATTGTAGATAATGCGTACTTTAATTAATCTGATTTTAAATAGAAGGCAAGAACCTAATGTGAGGATGAAAACTAAAACTGGTGGTACCGTGGGAATTTATTCAATGCAAAAGTACAGAAACTATAAATACCTGACTTATTGCTTGAAAATTAATTTGTTAAATCCTAAATTAGACTAAACCGCTTGGCTCCGCTTAAGAATTTAGCTAATCTTATACCTTCTTAATATTACCTTTTTGGAATTCCACCCTGGGTTGGAATTCAAGCTAAGGAAAATGAACAGAACCGATAATTGGTTTCCGAATGTCCATAGCATTTAATCAGTTATTTTAATTTTACTTTACCGGAATTATCTTGCTGTGTGCACGGTGAAAATAAAAGTATTTACTTTCTGAAACACACGACGAAATATAGTAAGTTTTCAAGCTCACAATGTATTGAATACTCACATTGGTATCAGTTTTTAACCTAATTTTATGATTATCAGGGCCTTGTTGTAAAACGACGCAACGTAATTAATTAAATATTGAGAATATATTAGTTGTATCGTAAAAATTACCATGCACCAACTTATTAGCATGTATCCTGCACGACAGCGATATTTTGTTTACGTTTTACAATTAAAAATTCAAAGGATTCAAAATCTAAGGCATTAATTGAATTGCTCACTCTTGATTTTTTAGTAACACAATTATATTATATCTATCAGTTTACTTTATATTAAAAATATTTATGCACTGTGACACCCGGGACTATACCCTATTTGATGCGACTATACTCAGCGAGTGAAAGTCGAGGAGAGAGGAGCAGTCCAACGTTTTCTTTCTGGCAGCTCTTAATTTAGTTACAATGGAAAATTGGTCAGTAGAACATCGCGTGCTCGTGTATGACGCGTATACTCGAAATGGCCATTCCATTGCTGCATCTCAACTGTTATTTCCTCGACATTTCAACCTTGATCAGTGTGGAGCAATTGCTAACCGTAAAACAATCATGAGTTGGGTTCGCCAATTTCGAGCTTTAGGAAGCCTTGCTACTCAAAAACCACTATGGTCACGCTAGGCAATGAGAACGCACGAGAATTATAAGAGTGAGGATGTCCGTAACCACCAGTCTCAGGCATTCAATCCATCGCCAGGCACAAGCGTTACAAATGAATCGAAAAATTGTAAGGGAAATATTGAAACTTTACCTCCAATTTCATCCTTAGAACACTGTAACTGCACAGCAACTACTCCCCCAGGATTATGGCCAGTGCGGGGATTTTTCTGTACGTATGCAGGTTGCTCTTCGTGATAAACCAAATACAGTAATTTTTCTAAGTGACGACGCATACTTCCACCTAAATGGGTTTGTTAATCATCAAAATCATAGATACTGAGCACCAAACAGGGAAACTCCACGAGCAGTTTCTGCATTCATCAAACGTGACAGTGTGTTGCGTGATATCCAAGTCGTGCATCATTGGTTTTTACTTCTTTGAAGAGTGAAGCATTACGGTAAGTCACTTCTGCACGTTACATTGACATGGTAAACGACTTTTTCTTGCCATAATTGCAGTTGTTGGACTACCTCCTATGCTGCCCGTAATTCAAGGAATGTTTTGCAGGAAGCGTTTCCAGGTCATTTGATATGAAGGTTTGTAGATGACCTCCGAGATCCCCTGACCTCAATATGTGCGATTTCTTTCTTCTGACAACCTGAAGACAGTTATTTGAAGAGAAGTGCAACAGATTCGTAAGGGGACATTGGCACGTGTGTGGGACAGCTTCCAAACCAGAATCGAACAATGCATTACGGAAGACGGCCATCACTTAGAAGACGTGATTTTTGCTTCGTAAATAAAATGGCATAACCCACTGAACGTGTTTAAAACTATAATGTAAATCTCCATAATCAATTACGGCTATACTAATTATTTCAGCTTGCCCTTATTCCTGGGTACCACCCTGTATATGTTGTCTCTAAAATCTTTGGTCCTAGCTTAACCACAGATTCCTGGGATCAAAATAAGGTAATTAAACTCGACTTACCTGTATCCAAAGTTGCTTCGTTTAGTTAATAGTGAATGTCAAAGTTCCTTGAAAAAACGTTTTTTGCTTTTAAGGATAGAACGCACCAACTAATTTTAACAATTTTAGTGTGATGTTTCTCATGAGTATAAAACACAATTTCGTACCATTTTGGGGTTCACTGATAAACTAAAAGGATATGTCCCTTCTTGAATTTGATAGTAATATTTAATGCGGGGCTTTTATACACTTTTTGTATTACGATAATTTCTGATATCTGGTACATATTTTTCACAAAAAATAAAATTTAAATACATACTCACTCCTTTTTTTGGCAACACAATTTTAATCTACTTACTCTTGATGAGGAACAATTAGGGAAACACAAATAGATGATTAGGAAGAATTAAAAATACACTTAATTTATACAAACTGTTCAAAATGATCCCCATTTCTTCGGATAAATAAGTCGACGCTTGGCAAAAAATTAAACTGAACTCTTTGCAACACTTTCACATTGTTCCTTATTGCTTGCACAGCGTCTCGTATTCTGGTCCATAGCTCACTCTTAGTAAAACAATGAATTGGCTTGTATCCATGCTCCAAATTCTTAGTATTTATGGGAGTGTAATAGGCATTGATTTTTAGTGCGCATCATAAAAATGTGTCACATATATTCAGATTCGGTGCAAGCAGTTAAGGAACAATGTAGAAGTATTGAAAAGTTTTCGGTTTAATTTCTTGCATGGAGTCGACCTACGTACACAAGAAAAGGGGGTCATTTCGAACATTTTTTTATAAATTAAATGTACCTTTAATTCTTCCTAATCATCTGCTTATAATTCCCTAAATGTTTCGCATCAATACTAAAACTATATTGTCAAAAAAGGCGCAAGTATGCATTAAGATTTTATTTTTTAGTGAATCAACCGTACCAGATACCAAAAATTGCCAACACAAAACATGTTACTAAAGTGCGTACTTATGCAGAAACAAAATGTAGAAGCTCTCAGGCTCTTTTTTAAAAATTACTATCGGATTTAAGAAGGGACACCCTTTTTCGTGCCTTTTCAGTCTATCAGTGAATCTCAAAATTATTTCAAATTATCTCTTATACCCACGACGAACATCATATTGCAAACTATTAAAATAAGTTGTTGCGTTCTATCATTAATAGCAAAAACACTTTGTTTTCAAAGAACTTTGAAGTTTAATGCCGGCTTAACTAAGCAACTTTGGATATAAATAGTTTCGGTTAAATTACGTTACTTTGATCCCAAGAATGTGTGGTTTAGATATGACCAAATATTTTAGAGACACACTGTTTGTTAATAACAGTTTGATTCCAGTGTTGGCAGTAACATACATTTTACTGAAAAGACACTGTAGCCGCTTGCCAGAAATCCGTGAGAATCCAATACGATTTCCGCCTATAAGTTAACCTAACAAAGCTAGTTTGTAACAACCATTTCCACATGGAATATTAAAAAGGTTCATTAATTGATAATCACGTATACAGGGTGGCTCAAATACTGGTCAAATGAGAATCCTCATGTATTTAAAGAGTGTTTCAAATAAATTATATGTTTAAACAGGAATTTTAGGAAGTCATGTTATCGCCCCATTCTTTCTTGAAGAAAATCTTACAAGAAAACTTATGTGCATATTCTTGAGACGCTAATTGAGCCCTTGATTGTTCAAACAGTCGAAGATAATTCAGACGAATTTGAAATTGACATTATCTACCAATAAGATGAAGCCCCTGCACATTTTTATCAACGTGCCCGAGCGCTTTAAACCGTTATTTTCCAGGGCGCTGGTTGGTTTCTGCGGTTCAATCGAATGGCCTACCGGATCACTGATTTGAGTGCGCTAGATTTCATTCTTTGGGGATATTTTAAAAACAAAGTTTACGCTGTTACAGTACCAACACTATTGGAGTTACGAGAAAAAATAACAACGGAACGTGGAAATAACTCAGTGGAAGCGTTTAATAATTTTCGTCAGGAAACAACAAATGGATTGCTTTACAATACTTTTCTTGGTAACTTTAGTTTGAACAGTACAATTTGTACAGAACTTTACTGTTATCTAGAAATTCACAATATATACCGATTTTGATTAATTTAACACCTATTGCTATTTAAAATTTCACACCCCACCCCTAATCTTTAAAACGTAAAACTTACACATTCTTTTTTTTACATCTAAAAGTTGGCTGTTACTGTCGAAACTACGTCCTGAAAATTTCAAATTGTTACTCCTCATCAATCAAAAGTTAGACTGCCGAGCAAGTTCATGCGACCTCTGTATATATACAAGGGGGAGCCCATTTAAGGTCGCCCTTAACGCCAACTTACTAGCATTCAGTTCATTTTAGGCCTTTAGTTTGACGAACTCTAATTTTAACCCATTATATGGCTTGATTATATATAGTAGAAGTTATACCGTAGCTCGCTCGAGGCATAGTATTGTCTTTTAGCTTAATTAACCACCATAACTGCATACAGGAGGAGTTTTCTATATTCACTATTAAGTTGAGTTTCATCAATATCCAGATATACAGGGCGTTCCTCAAATAATGCTGTAGCAGTAAGACGAAGTCAGTGGTACCCCAATTTCTCGATTCAAACAATCTTACAGGGTTTAAGTACTTATTTAACGTTGATTCACGGTCTTTTATATACTGTAGTTGGACGACAGCGTTTTAAATTCCTCGATAATAAGTTATTCTAATATTGATTTCAGATTGACAATTGACACTTGTCTTTTTACGATGAAATGTTTGAGATGATATTTTAGGGAGTTCATTTGTGTAATAGTACAATACTACGAATATAGTCCATTTGAAATGTATTTCTATTTTTTTATAAATATTTTAAATTAAAATTCTTTCCAATTGCCGAAATTCGTTAGTATTTATTATTTAATTCTTTTATTTTTGGAATACCGTTATTTAATTTCAAGAATTATTATTTTATAGTGAATAATCCATTATAGTTATTTATGAGGAGTTGCTTGCAAGTGAAGGTTACAGCTTAAGTTTTCGAGTATATTGATCATCTTTGACCTACAAATAATTCCCTGAACTTTAAAACCGCCTATAATTAATTCAGTTATTACTTTATAGTCTCCATGGACATATTGCTAAAGTTTTACATAGGCATCTAATTACAACATTTATATTTTATACACTGGTTTTCTAATTAATGAATTATATTTTATAAAACTAATATCAAGTTATCAACGTATAAAGATCGAACACTGAATCTCCGGAGTAAGGTTCTAGCCAAAAAGATAAAATATAATATGAATGGTTCCCTTGGCTACTTTAAAAATATCAACGTTCCTCTTTTATGCTCATGTTATTATTCTGCAATCTGCGAGGCTTGTAGAGTTATGAAAGCATTTATTCATTCCTGTGTAAATTGTCGTTATGAAGCTAACAACAATAGTAGCCTAAAATTTGGCTTTTCAATAGTTACAAGTGTATAAAATGAATTGTATTGTCTGGGAATATACCCACATAGCTTGATGCTTCAGAACTATCCAGATGCTCTTTGCCCGCTTGAGTACATAATTTTTCTGTTTAGTTAAATTAATTAATTTTGTAAGCATTAGTTCATTTATTAAAAATATATAATAATTAAGTAGTATTTTTAAAAATACAGTGCCACCAAACTTAAAGCATTCTTGAGTGGGCGCGTCTGAGGGAGCTAATAGTTCATCATATACATTCATAGTGAAAAATACAAACATTTTGCCTTTTATTATAAAAACCAATATTTACTTAATACAACAATGTAATAAAACAACTTGAAATCACTAATATCAAAATTACAAGTTAATCTAAAAAAAATTTAATATTAAATTTTAAATCACAAATATCACTAGCTTTTTGTTCCACATTACTTGCCGCTACTTTTCTTTTCATTGTACTCCAAATCAATTCCATAGGATACATGATGCAGTATAGATAAAACAAGATAAAGTTTACGGTATACCAAGTTTACTTAATTCTCTTTAACAAATATAATAATTTACGGCTATATTAGTATTTAAAATGACCCTAATACATCATTGTAATACGACGTATGTATATATTAATTTACTTACCAAAATTGATTTATCGACGCTAAACTGGCATCTTGAAACAGACTATTTGGTTTAAATTGATCGTACAATCCAAGAAAAATATAAAATAAGACAGTTTATAATGCACGCACAAAATGTCAAACGGCATTAAAATGAGATTTGACGCAGAATGTACATTTTTAAATACAGTGATATGATTGGTTGCTGCAATTTGTTATTTTTTTTAATTCGTATATTTTCTGGGGCTTTTTTAAACTTGGTGGCACGGTATCTATTTAACAAAAATCCTCAATATTACGCCTTGAGATTACTCAGAATTTATTATTTCACATGGAGCTAAGGTCTAATTGAGGTTATTAATAACCTGTTTTCCTTTACAACGCAGTTTTTCATATTACAGTGATCGCTACAAGTAGGTGATAACGTTTGTATAAAACCTATTGATCAATTATACAGGGTACGTCAAAAGTCCTGGAACGGTCAAATATCTCTGTTTCCTGCAAAGCGATGTTTTTCAAATTTGGTATGTGTATACACTAAAGAGCAACAAATTTATCGATCATAATGCCAATTTTCTGGAACTTCCGGTTTAGCCGGAAATGCCATTAATTGCTTATTTTTAAATGGGATACCCTGTATATTGTTTAATTTTTAAATGCGCAATAAGAAAGTACATTCA
>JAHWXV010141067.1:0-14613 GCA_024586415.1 Phrixothrix hirtus
CTGTCTCCAATATTTCTGGGTCGATCTGTATATTTTACTTTTAAGTAATTAACACTGATAATTGTTAGTTTAACTTACCGCGTAAGCAATTAAGAAGGTAGAAAAAAGAACGACTAACAGCTTCATTTTAGTGATTGTATCTGCTAAGATGTTTGGTTGAAACTGTTGTTACTTAGATAGTTTTGATTTTTATATCAATTACAGAGGTCAAATGGTGGTTATTAATTCTAAATAACAAATATGCCTTATGCGTCATCATATTGCTTACTTATAAATTGGATGCTTTAAAATCAGTAAATATTGAAACTTACCACAAACTAATTTAAGGCAACTATTTTATTAATACAAGCGTATTGGATAATTCTACAATAAATTAAATCTCCTACATACATATGTATATACATATGTTCAGTTATGTCGTAGTGTGCACTTCGAAGACTACCGAAGATTGTTCCAGTCTCTGTAACTCCTAATTCATTGTACCAGTTTGTATAAATGTCTGTTTAAATAAAAAAGTATGAAAACTCCGTTTGTCAAAGTCAAATTGAATAAAGTTGCAACCTATCTTTATTTTTAACAAGGTCATTAAACTCTCTAATATGTCTGTAACTATATATGAACATACATATACATGTACACTGAGTCACAAAAGTATAGGCACAGCAAACAAATTATAATAGTTTTGCGAGTTATTTCGTAATGTGCACGAAATTTGTTTTATAACTTAAATAATTATTTAAAACATTTTAATACCTTTAATATCCAATTCTAAAAAAATTAAAAATTTATAATTAATTAGCCAAAAAAAATGTTAATGTATATGAATATGCAAAACCGCGTACACAAAGGTATAGAGGCACACTTTGATAATATTATTTACATATACACACAAAACAATAATTAGTATTGAGTATTTCCACCTTTCTTTCTTAATATTTACAAAAGTCTGTTGTGCATCGAATACACTAATTTTTGTGTTGTTTCCCGCTCGATTTTGGCCCATTCTTCTTGAAGAATTCTCTTCAACTCTGTTTTACTCGAAATGTGGTGTTTACGGATCCTTCTTTCCAATTCATCCCAGAGATGTTCAATGGGGTTGCAGTCTGGGGATTGGGGAGGAGTTGGCAAAGTGCGTGGTGTGTTATATACAATCCATTGACGCACAAGATAAGCAGTATGCTTCGGATCGTTATCATGCTGAAAATACCAACTGTTGCCTAAATGTAGTTTTTCTGCACTTTTCTTCAAATCCTGTTTTAAAATATCTAAATAAAAATGTTTATCCATTAGTTGGTCTATAAACACTAACTCCCCAACACCAGAAGATGACATGCAACCCCAAAGTAGCACACCGCCACTTCTGTGTTTAACAGTTTGTTGCACATTTTTATTATCAAATTTCGTATTTGGCTTCGCCATACTCTAATTCGCCCATCGCTCCTGAAAATATTAAATTTACTTTCATCTGAAAACAATATGGGGTCCCAAAAGTTGTTATTTTTTGATATGAAGTTGTGGGCAAATTCTAATCGCAGTTGTCGATTTTTCTTGGAAATGCGTGGTTTCTTTCTAGCATCTCGCGACTGTAACCCAGCTTTTTTAAGCGTTCTTCTTATACTTTCTTGATGAACATTCAACTTAAATTATTCGTGTAATATTGCTTTCAGTTCAGAAGAAGTAATTTTTGGATTTTGTTCTGTTTATTTTACTATTATCCTTTCTATTCTTACAGTTAGTTTTTTAGGTCGGCCACTTCTATGCACATTTCTAACGTTTTTTCTGTTTATAAATTTTTTAATAATATTACGCACCGTATATCTACTTCTATTAAGTATGTTACCAATTCCTGAATACGATTTATGTTGTTGATAAAGATTAATAATTATATTTCTTTCTTCCAATGTGGTTTTTTTACCTTTATTAGCCATTCTTACACTATTACGTTACTTATGATGCTAAGTAAATTAAATGTGTTAGAATATTATCTATTTATTTTAGGAAGTCACATAATTATTAATGTACCTACAGGGAAGAACCAATTCGTATATCTTTAATACTTTATTAAGTGTGTCTATACTTTTGTGTACGCGGTTTTGCATATTCATATATATTAACATTCTTTTTGGCTAATTAATTATAAATTTTTAATTTTTTTAGTATTGGATATTAAAGGTATTAAAATGTTTTAAAGATTTATTTAAGTTGTAAAACAAATTTCGTGCACATTACGAAATAACCCGCAAAACTATTGTAATTTGTTTGCTGTGCCTATACTTTTGTGACTCAGTGTATATACATGTCAGCATCAAAGAATCCAGTGAAAGAATTATATGTATATGTGCTAATTACTGATTTTATATTTTATCTCTTTGTAGCTTTTAATTATTTTGCTAAATTATTTTACACGCTGATGATGATTTATAGACTTGAAATTTATTCATTTCTCATTAAAAATCGAAAACGTTATGTCTTTTTATAATAAAGCCACAATTAATTTAACAATTCTATAATATAAAACATCTTAACAATTCCTTGGGGAGGACTGCAAATCAAATAATAAAAAATTATGCTTCAACTTTTAATTTGTTATTATTTCTACTAAACTTAATCTACATCACCAATATAATAATTAATCAACTACACCTTTTAAATATTCAATTACAGATTTAGATAAATATTGTAAGATGAGCAAGTTACAAGTGAAATCTTTGGATAAAGCACATATAATGTAGATATTCAGAATTATGATGAAATTAAGTGTTACATAGTTAACTTTTATTTAATTTTATGAAACAATTTATATGTTATAAGGAAATATAGAAACACAAATACATGAATATTGGTGTGGTGGTTAGAATTTTTGCTTCTACGCCCTAGAGACGCGGGTTCAAGACTGATTGAGATCGGAGGAAGAATTAAAAAGCTAGCTTTCTTCTCGGATAAGGAAGTAAAATCATAGATCCCGTGTTAATGTGTTTTTTAGCATGTTAAAAATCCCTACTAGCGATAGAACTCCTCCAGACTCGGCAAAATTCTATTAAGCATGGCGAAATGACCATGATAGTTCTAGTCCAAGAGGGCCGAGGGAATCTCCGTATCCTGAGGCCTCAGTCACAAAAACAAAGCAAAACAAAATAAATGAACACTAATTGGAACAACAATAATGATAAATTTGTAAGAACCTGAAATGAACCCCTTCCCTAAGTTATGATTTTATTTAAAACATTTTGTTTTCTTAATTTAAATTGTTTATAATGTATAATCGTAGAAAAAGTATAGGCTGAAACACATGTGTAATGGCATATTATGCACTCATAGAACTGTTACACACGCCCTCGGCTCGCCTGAGAATCTTTCCATTTATGCAGAATATGCAACATTCAAAACCTGTTATACTATTATAGCCTTAAGCTCAATACATAGCACTTTGAAAGATTGCACTTAGCACACACTAGTGCAACAAGTCGAATTCACAATGAGGAGAATCAGAGGTAATATGAGACACCGGGGCCAGAAGTCAGTTTTTCATACCAGAAGCAGTTTTTGAACTAAGCTCTGCAGAGTGGTATATAGAACTGCTTCAATTGTGTTATAAAACTGATGAGTTTTACAAAGGCAAATAAAACGTTTGTAGTATTTCTTGATAAAACTTTTACTTAGATATTTATTGGCGTAATTGGATATGAATATTTAAAAGACAGTTCAAACATACCATTACATATTGATTTGATGTTAAAAGTGGCGAAGGAACAAAAGGGAGTGAAAACGCCGGGGTAAAATGAGGTAGGTCCTGTTTTGCCCATATTAACTATATTTTAAAAATTTTTATGCAATATTTAGTTTTGTTTTAGATAGTGCGAAAATATTATGGAAAAACCAGTAGACAAAAGGATCTCATGAATCTATGAAACCCAGGCTGTTCTATCAAGGGAAAGGATATATAAAAGAGCTGCCCAGACATTCGAAAGTTTCCAAACTACTTTATAGCGCAATGTTATAGAGGCTAAAAGAGACGATACGTCAATACCTAAAGTAGCTCGTTTAGAAAGTTTCAGAAATGTTTTCAGCGAAATTGAAGATTTTGAAACAGTGAAATATCAGTCTGATATGAAAATATGGTTCTTTGGATCTACGATGACAGATTTAAGGAAATTTTTTTATCAGTAAGCAGCTACAAATAGAACTGGAAATACTTTTAATCAATACTGTCAAATAATTGAACCTGACTGGATGGAACATTTTCTTCGGAAGCACCTAACTATATAATTAAGAAAACCCGAAGCAACATCGAAAGCTAGAGCTATGAGTTTTAATAAAGTTGCAGTCAGTCAGTTTTTTAACCTGCATCTAAATACCATTGATAAATATTACTTAACACCAGAACGCGTATACAACGAGACGAAATGGGTTGTTGGCTACCTCGTCTGGCAGCTGTAAACAATTATAATAAATTGCTTTATTACGTAATTAAGGTACATAATCCTTGTTTGGTTTTCAAATTGAAGTAGACAAACTAGTTCGAACTCTATTGATCTTTATCAACCAGTTCGGGTTTAACACCCTTCTAAATAACGGATTCTAATATTTACAACCCTTTTCTTTACCTGCAGAGAAATTTTGCACAATCTGTCTAGTCAAAATGTTTACATTAGTCACCCTAGCAAGCTCACCAATTATTTAATTAACGACTTTATTATATTCCACCAAGTAAGAACAACTCTTTACGATTTGTACATTTATTGAAAATTAAAAAAAATCAATTTTTAAATCAACAATAATCACATTTAAATCTTAAAGTACACAAGTCTTAAAGAAATCCTTTAATGTTTACAAACCCTTCGGTCGTTTCTCTTTGCAAGCTAATGTTAGGTAGTAAACAAGAATTTACTGCAATTTTATTAATGTGCATCAGAGAAAGAACTTCCGGTTCTTTAAATGTATTTATTCAAAATTAAAACAAATTTTTTTGAAAATTAATATAACAAATATGAAGCACTTTTGTTTTATTTGTTTATTGAACGTTTAAGATGATTTTATAAATACACCTACGGTTTAAAATTTCGTTTGTATTATCTTGCATTTTAAGATCTGAGACTTCCATCTGGCTATTCGAATTCCAGATCAGCTGTCTTAAAAAGGATTTACGCCCTCTTTAAATATCCAATTCTCTTAAGTTGCGCCTATGACAATTGGATTTTATTCTCCTGTTTACCTTAGGAAAATTTAATTTACGTTGATATGTACACTTCAGAGCTTAATAATGCCACGATCCACACATACGTGACACAAAGTAAGATGATCTACATTTCTAACTTCATCAGATCTTAAAACTTCTTTTGGCTTGCTTAATTCAACAGCGATACTCACTAGCCCAAGACAAGATAAGATAACGCAAAATTGTCCTCATGTCTTTTATTAACATTAGAACATCTCACTCCTGTATTTTCTATCCAATGGCTGGTTCCAAATGTTAAAATTTTTGTTTTCATGTTGAAATAGCGAACGTCAAATTCCTGTTCAAGTTGTGTTTTTTTTCTTTTGCACTTTACGGCTTAAACCCCGGTTGCTTTTTACTGAGGTCAGAAAATAGTGCTCCCATTTGGCGGCGTCTTACACTAAGAGATTTTATGTAAAATGTTGCACTACATAATTCCATTTTACATCCCAATGCTTTGAATTTTTACTTTTTACACAAATTTTAAAACTCACTCGCGATTTGTTTGTTACGAGCACTTTGAACCCTTATAAATTTTTATATGTGAAACTTAGTTTAAAACTTAATATTGCTGGTTATTTTATATTACAGCAAAATTATTTAGAAATTTAAACTAAATGATAGTTTATTCAAACTTCAAATGTTAGAACAACGTAATTGTTTACTTATTAATTATGGTGTTTAACAGGGTATTACTATAAATCCAAAAGTGGAGTCGAAGGTATTAGCTCGTAAACATCAAGTTGGTATTTTAACTATAACAAATCTGGGTGAAACAGTGACTGCTGAAATTTGTTGTTCATTATCCGACAAATATGTCTCGCTTTGCCTTATTTATCTTAAAGAACACAAACGGTCAGAATTTGAAGTTGGTTTGCCACCTGGTTCTACGGTTGAAATTATCGATTCCGTTTGGATAACTGCGGAAATATTCATCAGATTGTTTAAAACGATTATTCAGTTTTCTGGAGTTTCCAAAGATAATCAACTTTTTTTGATTTTGGGTGGTCACGCTAGCCATACAAAAAACCTTGACCCTGTTAAGTATGCCAATGAGAGTGCAATGCTTACTGCCGCACTGCTCTAACAAATTGCAACCTATGAACTTTGTTTACGTTGCTTTTAGGAAACCCTTCGGTATTTAATATGAAAATAAGGTACGGTTGTGGCTAAGAATAAATCCTGGAAAAGTGCTAGAACAATGGCAGATAACAATACTTTTTGGTGCTGCTTTGATAAATGTAGCGACATTAATAATAGCATTGAAAGCTTTAAAAAACTAAATTTGGTCCCACATTCAAATAATGTGACTTTTGCCGGCACCTATAACAGATATTCATTTAAATAATGAGAAAAATGATACTTCCACTCACAGTTTTTAACAAAATGATAAGCAATATACAAATGAAACACTGCATAAAACACCTGAAAAATATACAATTCAAGGAATTCTAGAAGAAACTACTCCTCCGCTAAGTAGATCTACTGCCTATGATAATAGTAATTACGATCAATTATCGCAATGCTCATCAATGTTTGATTTTCCGTATAAGAAATTCCCAAAGAAGAAACTTATTTCAAGCGATTTATGCGTATTTTATAGAATATAGTCCCAAAACTTGCAACGCGTTGGAAGGATAATTTCTGCAGTGCAGTGTCATCAACGAAAACGAAGAAGAATAGCAACATTAACCTCAAATATGTATAAACTTGAGTTGGAAAATTCTTTTAAAAGAATGTGAAAATAGTCAAAAAAAATAGATAGGTGCTAAAACAATGGCAAGACAATGAAGAAAACATAAATATTCGAAAAGGAGGGTGTAAAATAGTTTGTGATGAGAATCCTAAAGATTCTTCCAATGATGAAGATGAAGCAGTCTGTTTTTATTGTGAGCAGTCTTACAGTATATCCACTGTGGGATAAGTTGCATGTAACATATGTTATAACTGAGCACATGAATCTGTTTAGTTTGATGTTGTTTGAGTTTGTCTGATTTTGTGTATTTAAACACATTAAAACTAATGTTTTAACGAAGGTTTTAATGTGTTGTTTTCTTTTATTCAGAAAGTAATCCTCTGCTATAATATACTCAGTGTCATAGAAATTGCAATACCAAGAAGGAGTAGGAATTTCTTAGTCAAAATTGGTAGATCTGTTGGGCTATAATTAAGTAATGATTGCTTAACTTTTGAGATCAAGTGGTAATGTGATGACGTCACATTTGACAGTTGTTATAGTTTTTTGCTAACTTTTTTGGTCTGTATTTTTCGTACGATTTGTTGTTTCTTTTCATTGATAATTAACATTATTTTGGTTGTTGTTCTTTTGTTAACTGTTTTGTTCGTTTGATCATGCCTAGAGTAGGGCAACGAGGATATTACCGTCAATTAAGCGAATTTCACAGAAGTTGAATTATTGGTTTTCGCAAAGCTAGTCCTTCATTTGGAGAAATTTCTAACCTATAAATAGAAATCGGTCTACTGTAATACGGGTGTGTTGTGCTTGGATTGAAGATGGCCAGGAACATCGTAAAAGAGCAACCGGGGCTTCAAGAAGAACGAATGAACGTCAAGATCGTGACTTAAGACAACTGGCATTTAGAGAACGATTTTTCTCTACTCGGGCAGTTGTTGACCAATGGTTTGGTGAAAAAGGTCACCTTGGAACCCTTAGTATAGTTTATTGCTGAATCCAAAGTTTTGGGTTAACATCATATCGTCCGCAACTTATGCTTCCTTTACTGCAGAACATTGTGAGCAACGATTACAATGGTTCCATGAACGATCTCATTCGAATCTTGAATGGCGTCGTGTTGTATTTAGTGACGAATCTAGATTTCATTTAGGAATGCACAACGGTCTTATGAGTCAGAAGAAGACGGGGTGAACGATGGAATCTTAGATTTACAGTTAAGAGGGGTGTACACCGCAATGTGGGTGTTATGGTTTGGGGTGCGATTACTTATAGCAGCAGATCTCCCTTGGTGTTCATTCGAGGAATATGACATCACAACCGTATATTTTGGAGGCGGTTGGAACACATCTTCTGCCATACTTACAGGAGTTCGAATAGCCATTATTCCATCAAGATAATACACGTCCACATGTAGCAAGGTTTTCCTTGAACTTCTTTGAGCAGACCCAGAGTCATCTTTTGCGCTGGCCTCCAAGGTCTTCAGATCTTTCTCCCATTGAGCATGTATGGGACATGATGGGTAGAAGGTTGCGAAATTTTCAGCGTCCTCCTTTGACTTTGGCGGACTAGAGGCATGAGGTACAACTTGCATGGGAGGCAATACCCCAAGATGAGATAAACCACCTTATTCAATCAATGCTTCGGCGTGTAATTGAACGTGTAAATCAGAGAGGCCGCACCATACATTATTACAATTAGTATAAAATTCTGTTTAACTAATGAAGATTTTCCTTCCAAATTTTGATCATTTATTACTATAACATAGGTGAAAATTCTTACCAAATTGCATCTGCAAATTCCATCCCCTTTTTGATGTTGCAATTTTTATATCACTGAGTATATCTTAATAAAACACACAACAGCAACATACTTTTTATTTTAAAGAATGATATATTTTAATCTAACATTAAGATCAAGATTTATACCCCGTTTTATTTCAATTAATATCCCATTATGCCCCTATATGAGGCAAAATGGAACAAAGTCACTTTTTAAAAAAGCAAAAACTATTTTACCTGTTAAAATTAATTTGATTCAGAATTACAGTGTAATTGCTGTAACTAATTGCTAGCAAATTCCGATAAGTCAACTTCAATTATTTTCCATAAAACTAGCCCATCAATTTAAGTACACCATATTGTTTGAGTTCCTCTACATACTATCTGTTTACTAAAAGATGAAATACGCATAAGGATAGTATGAGGTAAGTACAGTAAATATATTTTATTATACTATTCTCTCATTTAGGCGGTTATAACAAGGATTGCATTATTTTGGTACTTTTTTCAATATTTGGGAATGAAGTGCACTAACGTTGCACGTCTCAAAATAATGCTAAGCTGCCAGACTAACCATAATGTCGTAAATCAAGCCGTAGTCCAGTGAAAGCAAACTAATTTATCAAATAAAACCGTAAATACGAGTACCTTAGAAGGAAATAAACTAAAAATTTCATTATGAAAAATCTTTGAGATTATTGAAATAAATTGTGTTATATCGTATATTAATTTTAAAAGTGACTAGAGAAACTTTAGGGAATTTCACAAGAAACATTGAAATAATTGGCAACGTTGTATACGTTAATAAAAGTCTTATATTTAAATTATATCAATTTTTAATATTATTGGTTATATTAACCTACAAATATCACATGCTATTCAAACTTCAACTGCCAAGCTATAATTCCTAAGTTGACTAGCTATATAGTGATGATCAGGGATCACCTTTTAAGAAGCAGGATATAGGTCCATCTTTTCAGTCCACATTCATACACCATCTAGTTTAGATATGCATTTATAAAGAATTAAATTGTATAGGTACCACGGTTAGTATTATCTTAGGTTATGGATCGACCAACCACAGACATAACTCGTAAAACGTCGTTCTGTATTGGCACTATTATGCAGTAGTTCATATCATAAGGTAAATATAACATGAATTAGTACAAGGTGATCAAAAGTTTGACGAAAGTATAAATTGACCATCTAAATAAAATTTTTAAAGGTTGGCAACAAACATAAAATTGAAAGTAAAAGGCAATACAGAAGCATAAAATGTGTTCGTTCTGTCCACGCAACTGTTGACTAGAACCGGAAAAATGTTTTTGTTGCGTTGGCAGTAACCATAATAAAAGCGGTTGAACAGTATGCTAGCATTCGTATGGGAATTATATTTTTTATGGTTTCGGAGGTCAAGTTATATCAATTGTATTATACAGTGTGGGGCACATAAACCTTTCCAATTCCAAAAAACCATATAATAAAAATAAAATTAGATGCAGTGAAAATTATTTTATTATTTGAAAGATCATAGAATTGTTTATTTTAATTGTTTTTGAAAAAAATATCTTCTGAATGCCCATTTCTATTTGGCATGCATTCATGGAGCCTATTTCAAAAGTTATGCATGACTCTGCGAGTCATATTCCGGGAAATTCCAATTGATTTCTTCGGTGATGGCAGCCTTCAGCTCATAGATAGTTTGGGGACGATGGGTGTACACCATTGCTTTAAGATAACTCCACAGAAAGTAATCGCATAGTGCCAAATCAGGCGATCTGGGGTGTTATCCGATACCACTCCGCAATGGAAGAAGATGACCAGGAAACATTTGCCTTAGAACTTCCATTGAATGACGCGAGTAATGGACGGTAGCGCCATATTGCTAAAACCAGATGTTCTCCCGGTCATAATCTTGCAATAATTCATCCAACTTCGGTTGAAGAAAATTTTCAAGCATGTAAGAATATCGAGCTGAAGTCACTCTTCGAAGAAATAGGGACCTCAGACACTAAACTCAGGAACAGCGCATCACACTGCCACTAAAGGGCTGTGAAGTGCTTGTTGGTGAACGTTCCGAGGGTTAGTCTCAACCAGAATCGGAAATTTTGTTTATTCTCAGTTCCGGACAAGTGAAAATAGGTCTCGTTACTACAGATCAGAACATCAATAGGAGGTATATTCTACAAAATTTCGCTGAACAAATTTGTTCGTGTTTCAAAATCTTTTCACTTAACTCTTGCACTAACTGTATCTTGCATTAGTGCATTTTAAGGCGTCTATAAAGGATTCTTCTAATACTACGGGTTGATAATCTTAGTGTAATAGCGTGCTTGCGTACAAAACGCATGAGGATTTCTGAATGAAAGCCCACATTTATGGCCGACATTTACAATCTATTCTGACCTGATGATCTTCTATTCATGCAGAACCTGTGGTTCTAAAATTAGATACCCAATTGTTGGTTCAGTGGGAACGGGATCTCGATGAGCGAGAGCAAAATTCCTACGGAAGGTTCACTAGGTGGTGATCTGCTATTTCTATGAACTATTTCACCATACACGCACGATGTCCTCCTAAACAAGCTATGATGCGTACCGAAAACTGCACGCTATGACACGTCTAACAATACCATCCACAAAACTTTTCGGCCTATCAACCCGGAGTAATGACATTATGAATTTGGAAAGGTTAATATATCCTACCCTGTATATTTGTATTTTAACATTAATAATGAACAATTTGGTTTTATTTGAATTTTTTAAAGAGAATATAACGTATTAGATGCATAGTTATGTATACCTACTCTAATTATACTTACACTAGGACCTAATTTATTATTTATGACTATACAGTAAGTAATTGTATGCCAAATGACGTTCTGGATAGCATTCGGGCGAAGAGAAGCTGCAGCTGCGAGGGGGGGGGGAGAATTAGATAATGTTTTCCACCTTCTTATCGGTTTTCTTTAGTACATTGCAATATGAAAGTAAAAAAGGGTGAGTGAGAGATGTCTAACGTTTTGTTGCGTTTAGGAAAGAGATAGAGGGTGGGGGACAGGTCAGTTAATAGTGAGTTTTTTGAGTTTCGGTTAGAGTAATCCTAAAGAGGAATTTGTAAAGTCCGCAATCGGAAGTGTCCGCTTCAGCATGTAAGGTGGCGTGGTTAATTGAAAGGTGGTTGTATGTGAGTAGTAAAGAGCACGTAATAGCAAGTGTGCGGGCATGATTTGTTTGTATATGATAAGATAAGATAAGATAAAATGTTTTATTTCTCAATTAAAAAGTGTAGTTGAATATACAATAATTGTAGAAAAAGTCAAAAAAAGCACTGTAAGTACAAAGCAAGAGCACATAGTTAATTTATTGTTCATTATAAGTGATTTATGATAATTAACCCGTAAAACCGTTTAAGCTATAAAAAAATATATCAATACTATAACACGTTTTGTCGAGTAATAATTTCTTTGATCGTTTTTTTAAAGTATCTAGGCTGGAGAATCTTTAATGTAATTACTGAGAGCGTTATAACATTTGCAAAATTTAAAATAATATCTCTTTTGGTACATTGTTGTCCGATGCCTATCTGGGACCAATAAATAGCCCTTTCTTGCGTTATAATCATGCAGTGCATCATCAGTTACAAACATATGTCTATTTCTGTAAATATACACACACTGTTCCATAATGTATATTAAATATACCGTTAAAATAATTTTTAACCTTTTAAATGTTTCACGGCATGCTTTTCTACGCGTAAGATCGGCCATTATGCGAACCGCATATTTTTGCAGCCAAAATACCCGGCCAACATGACTACCTCCACCATAACTTAAAACTCTGTACCGTAAATGGCTGTGAAAATTGGCATAATACAAAGTAAGGAGAGTGTCCTCACTGTATTGTTGGGATATCAAATTTAATCCGTAGCAAGTACTACGCTATTTGGAACATAGTGTATCGATGTGGGAGTCCCATTGCCATTTATAGTCAAGAGTTACTCCTAGCATTTTTGTTGTCATGCTAAAATTGATAGGTTCTGTAGTATTTTGAAAAAGAACAAAATTATTTGTGTTCGCTTGTCTCGATAAACTAAATAAAACAGCCGTAGTTATATTCTTATTTAAGTTAAGAAAATTTTTTTCTGGCCACAAAATAACTTTACGGTATATCTTTTCACTACTTTTTTTAGTTCAGATAAATTATCTTCTGTAATCAAAATGTTGGTATCATCAGCGTAACAGACTGTATGACTATTTTCATCATTATTAAGATAATGAATGATGTCATTTGAGAAAAGCAAATAAAGTAGTGGAACAAGAATAGACCTTTTGGAAGTCCTTGAGTGATACGAATTCTTTTACTTGTGACGTTATTTATTTGGACAAATTGCCAACGATTTTCAACGTATGTTTCAAGTAATTTATGCGAAGTTGGCCTTATCCCGTATCGATCTAGCTTTTCTAATAGCAACTCGTCGTTAACACAGTCCAAAGCACGTGAGAACTCTAGGAAGAGTCCTAAAACATAACGTTGCTTGTCTATTGCGTCAACAATATTTTTTTGAAACAAACACAAGACACTTTCGGTACGTTTTTTTTTGGTAAAACCATCTTGTGAACTGGAAAGCAATTTATTTTTATTTAAAGATTTTATCAACTGCTCTTTTATTGGAAGTTCATACATTTTGGAAACAGTCGTGAGTAAACTAATAGATCCATAATTAGTGTATAAATTTGAATCCCCTTTCTATTTTTAATCTGTTAGGAAAATATTCATTTATTATGGATAAATTGATTAAAAAGACAAGGATACCAGAAAGCTCTATTTTACATTTTTTAAACAAATTATTAGATATATTGTCTACACCGCAAGCATAGAAATTTTTAAGACTTTCTATGAAGCTATGTATATCTTGGTTACACACAGGCGACATGTAACAGATATTATTAGAAAAAGGGATATTTTGGTTAATAAAATTAAAATCAATTATATTTTGTTTTAAGACTTCGGAAACATTTATAAAATTAACATTAAAATTATTGGCAACTATGACATCGGACAACCTTTCCATTGTACATGTAAAACATATGACAATCAGAAAGGCCAATTTCCATTGGTATTTCTAAATTACCAATGACAGAACAGCATTTCGCCACTTTCTCCTGCCGAGGAGTATTAAAAGGGCACTAAAACCAGGAAGTATTCAGTAGTTGGTGTGACTACTAGGTGCTTAGAGTAGGCAGATTGAGACCAAGTAACTAGTAGCTGGGAAGTAACTATCCGGTGCTTAGAGTATGCAGATTGAGACCCAAGTATCCGATAGTACAGAGGGCTGAGCCTACGATATCAGTAAAGCGCCCTCACGAACGTCTTCTGGGATTCTTCGCCGAGGAGCTTCCCACTGTCGCCGTCACGTTCCACCAGCCCGCTGCGAGCCACCAGACGTCCAGTGCCGCTCCAGCCGTCAACAACTGCCACGCGCCGCCAGCCTGCTGCGACGAGCAGCCGCCCAGACGACCAGTGCCGCGACCGCCGTGAACGACCTGCCGCCGCCATCCAGCGTCCCGGCGCCCTGACGCAGTAAGTACGCGTTTTTTTATTGGCAATTGTATGTTACTCCGCTTTTAAACATTTTTTAACGTATACTAGACACTTGGTCCTCGTTATCATTTTAGTTGGTTTTATCCTACGCTAGATACTTGATCCTCGTTAACGTGCCCAGTTAACTTGGAATCAAACCTTAGTTATCATTTTAGTTAGTTTTATCCTACGCTAGACATTTGATCTCAGTTATCGTGTTAGTTAACTTAGAATCAAACCTTAGTGATCATTAGGGGGCGGAATATATGCAAAGTGCATATATATGCATTTTTTGCATATTTTGTAAATTTTATAATGAAATGCATATTTTTCACAAATTAT